>JAIPRM010001041.1:16842-31439 GCA_025469315.1 Stegophylla sp. TES_Ste_2020 | reverse complement strand
GGCGAACTCTATAGTGTACAGTTTTAACTCAGATGGATGTCTTTAGCCTTTAGCCCTCTTATGGTTACCAAAGTAGTTGTTGTCAAGTGAGTGAGTGTGCCGTGAAAATTTGTTGCTTATAATAGTGCGCCGTGAACCAAAAAAGGTTGAGAATCACTGATTTATACAACTAATGAATTTTTATTTTCATTATTTTATAAAACTTAGATATTAGTTAACCTACTAACTCATAATATTAAACATAATAACAAATTATTAAATATAAAAACAAAAATAATAACATAAAGTATATATTATATTAATTAAATAACTGAAGCAGATTTAAACTTGATTTTTTTAACAAAATTACCAAAAAAAATGCTCATTATTTATTCATCTCAGAATTCCCCCCTGTGCAGTATCTTAATTCCCCCTAGGGGGGAATTCCGCACTGGATGGGGCCCACTGCACTAGAGCGATGAACACGAAATTTGGTCAGTAATTTTGTTCATTGATTTAGAGACCCAAAAAGAAAGAATTTTAGAAAATTCAACTCTAAAGAGGGTTAAAAGGGTAAAAGTAGGGTACATTATTTCTTGGTCAGATTTTTTAGAAACTCAGCATAAATATTCTGTCATATAAATAATTAAATATCAATTACTTAATTACCCAAAATTCAACCCCTACTCCCCCAGTAGGGGAAAACTATATATCTTGGTCGAATTTTTAGGAAAGGTGTCAAAAGAGTTAAAATATTAAATTTAGTAAGATTTTTTTTGAAGGTATGTTCGTACTACCATGTAGAGAACTAAGAAATTATTTCCCTAAATTTGCATTCTTTCAATGGGTTATAACTGCATAAAATGTGTTTTCACTTTTATATCATTTGTTGAATTTGGTAACCATGGTAACAATAATAGTCTAAAAGCAACCTCTAGACAAATAAAAAATAAAAAGTTAATTTGTTTGTTCGAGCTATTTTTTGAAACTGTTAAATCAACTTTGACAGGATGTAGACGAGCCACTAAAGTATTTTGGTAACCATAACAACACGATAATCTACATAAATAAAATTGAAGAGTTTATTCTATGTGAACGGGGTAATCTTTGAACAGCTAATCGGATTTGACGAGATTTAAACATGACAGCATGATCTAAATAAATAAAATTGTATGTTATTCTGTTTATACGAACTGAACTTATTTCGACAAGTAGGTTTTTTTGGGTAACGAAGTGCACGAGTAGCTAGTATAATATAAAAATAAACTTTTATACAATTTTCACCCAAAAATCAATAAATTGAAAATATTAAAATAATAAAAGAGTAATTCTAAAATTAAAACTCTTCTAAAAAGTTATTCAGTGAGCTAACTTTCATGAAATTTAAACCACGTAATATATCTTTTGGAAAAAGAGCATTTCAAGCATAATTAAAATTTCAAGTTTTAATTGAAAAAAAATCAGTTGTTTACCTAGAAATTACTAGTTTCAAACTAATTCAAACCTTAAACGGTTATAAAAACAAAATTTGACACAATTTTTCGAGTTTTTAGGTTCATTAGACATTCAATATCTGAATGCAATTATCTTAAATTTTTAGATAATTTAGTCAAGAAATCAGTTTTATTGAAAAAAACTTTATAGAACACAAAGTAATTCCAAAATTCTATATTTATCCCAAAAAGGAAAATGGCTAAATTATTTAAATGGATTTCATAAAAATCTCATTTACTTATACCTTATGGCATATTACACCGTTTTATTCCATTTTTTTGACAGGTTTTCTAGTTTTTCGAAAAAATATTGAAAATTTAAAAAAAATGACCTCTTTAAGAAGTACCACCTCGTTGTAATTTCTAATCTACAAATTTACTGTATGAGAATTTTTTTGACAAGTATTTTTATACTTAAAGGGGTTTTTACCATATTATAAAAAAAATAATAATAATAAACAAATAATCATTGTTAACAACTATCTTCTTCGCTCCACTCAGAATTTAAAATGTACCTGTTTAGTTAATTATGTTTGGTCATGTTTAGTTACACATATTTTGTAAATTTTTGTACTTAATAAGGGTTTCTAATTATGAAAATTATTTAACATTAATACGGTTTCTTTTGATTTTCTTTTATTTCACTAAATAATACTGATTTAATGTAAGTGTTTCTTAAAATAAAAAATTTCAGCAGCCATATTAGTCCATAAATGAGTTGTGACTACCGTCCTAACAAATAACACAATATGGGCAGGTTAGTTAATAGATATGTATATTTCAAAATAATGAAGTCAAAATTAAATTTCAAATTAATGTCTTTTAAATTATTTAATTAAAATCTTTTAAAATTTAATTTGCATGTGTAAAGATAAATACAAGACATGTGATTCATTTATACATTTATAAATTAATTTAATAGAATGAAAATATTAAATTATAATCTCTAAGCACCTGTCCATTAAATATTTAATAAGTAAATATAAATAAATAGATAATAAATGAACGGTATTTAATACATTAAATCATATGATAAGGGAAGCACTTCAGAATGTAAAATATATAAATATGTACCAATAAATGTTTTTTTAGAAAATCAAATAGATTAGGCCATTAGGGTTACCAACTAAGACTATATTAATAACCCATCATAATTTTGGCAAGGATAGCTATAAAAATTATTTTGGTAAACCAATTTAATACATTATTTTATAAAATGATGTTTATATATAAATATATTTAGATTTTAAGTACACATGACCATTGATTTGATTGCCAATGATTATAATCTCAAACAATAAATAACACCACCATCTTGCCAGCTGATCAGCGAAAGCTGGCATAGGTATAGGAAACAACACTCATGAATCATTATAATGTATACAGTCATTTAAAATAGTAATTTGAGATCAGTTTTCTAACTACATAATACAAAATTATTGCTTATACTAAAGAATTTTACCTAACTAACCTTAAAATTAATGCAATAGATACCTAATATCGATATTTAACTATTTTTTATATTATCTGAAAGTGTATACATTTTATGAAAAATTAGAATATAACAATGATTTTTTCAAAAACACTAAGGTAACCTGTTTCTGGCAGGCATCAGTATATTTGATAATATTTTTTGAAATTTAATAATAAAAATTTATCAAATTTAATGCTGGCATAGGGCTTTTAACAATCATTAAACATTTTTTTTAGTTATTTAATTTTAAGTCTTTATTTTTATGTTAAAGGTTACAAGAGAATTTCAATGTTGCTAATGAAGATTAGTTTCAAATGTTTCAATGCCTTATAATTTTACATGTACATAATAATAAATCATAATATTCTTATTTATGGTCTTTGTAAAACATTTGGCAATAATATGCATAATATGTCATTTTAAATAATCAATAATAATTAAAGTGGTTAGTTATTGTATAGTAGAATATAAAAAATAAAAACCTATTTGGTTGATTCCTGTATCTATACTATTTCAGTATAAATAATAATATCCGTTTTTGCACTTTTTAATATAAGTTTAAGCATGAAATCAAAATATTTTAGTTGAATCTACAATCGATAATAATGAAACAATAGTTATTTTAGTTAATGTCAACCAATGTGATTGATTTAGTACAGGCCATGTAAATATAAATCTGTACAAAAACTTACATTTTTTTCAAAATATTAATTTTAAGTGTACCTTTGTTTCATTCTGTCATTTTTCATAAAAATATTGTATTACAAAACACATTGACTCTCAAATACAGTTGCATCATGCATATCCATAAATATATAAATAGTATAATTAAGTATGTTTAAAGTTTTAGATTTTACAAATAATCCATATGTTTCTAGTAGTTTATTTATGTAATTTTTACTATAAAATACTTTTAAATAGCACCATTTAAACGGTTAACATAATTATAATGAAATGTGACATATTAGTTATAAGTATTTTGGGTAAATTTTTTTATAACTATGAATGAATTATAGTGATGAACAAAAGAATATGTTATGTTTTAACAAATTAAGATGAAATGATATAGCGCATACTACAAACATTTCTGCAAAAACATTGTTTCAAAATTTTTTATAATACATAATATGATAATATGTTATAGACACAACGAGGAAAAAAGTATTCATATATACTGTTAGAGGATAGGTTTAAGGATTCGTTTTAAGTAAAAACTTAAAAATTAAAAGTAGTAACATCATAAACAACAAATAATAAAATAAATAAAAAAATTATATTAAAATTAAAATAAACTATATTTATTTAGAAAAAAATAAAAATAATAAATGCAAAAACAAGTTGATACAATAATCAATACAGTTACCCATTTTCTTCTATACCTTCATTAACATAAAACCTTCAAATAAAATACTTTTAAAATAACACTATTATTATGTAACAACTAACTATTTTGTTAAGAAATAAAAAAAATACTGTAATTAACTTGTCGCTCAGTTAAAGACATTCAAATTTAAATAAACCTAAGTTTTAAGAAGTTTGATATATTAATTACCATAAATAACAGAAAATAAATAAATTAGCTATTACAATCATAAATGGCCAATATTAATGTTATGATTAGTAAATATTTCAATAGTATAAGAAAAAATAAGGAATTATTGTAGTTATTAATGTCGTATTTTGGAAATTATTTGACACAGAATATTATATAGATAATTAATATGATATGATTAATACAAATTTTGCGATTAAAGAAACTCAAAACAAAAAAAATTATATGATTAAATCTTTCTCATATTCTTTGAACAATTTTCAGATGTAACTATGTTAGGCAATAGATTTGAAAACATGAACCCGGTAGAGATTAAATTAGCCATTTTGTACAAAAAAACTTTATAAATGACTACACTGAAACCCGTGAATAGCAGACACTTTTGGTCATCAAAATTTTGTCCTTTAATAGGAGGTGTCTGCCATTCGGAGATTTTCAACTTGCAATCAGTACACCCCTGTTTCCAAATAAAAGTCCACTATTTAGAGGTGTTCATTAGGGGTGGTTTCACTGTATTTGTAAGTCTTTAACTCTATTAGTCGAGTATACTCAAGTTCTAACGTTCATGCAACTGAAACATGCACAAGTGATAAAATGTGTATAAGTGCAATGTGATTTTTGCAGCCACCGCCGAGCAATAGGAACAGTATAACGGTGGTAACGGAAGGTCAGAACACCACACAGAGGTATCAAACAAAATCATAAATGTAGTTTGAAACCTGAATAGAATGTGTTGATTTTGGCGAGCTCTTTGTCACAAAAACTGAAAAACTTCTCGTCAAACTTGGCATAATACCGGGATACCGAATCGGGGTCTACTTGGTCGGACGCCGGCACCTGTTCGATGGCGGCGTACAGCATCTCTTTCATTTCCTGCAAAGATAAAATTTGAAGATAAATTTATCTCCAAATAACGAATCTGATCTCTCTATATAACAAAATAATTATTAGATAAATACCAGTTTTTGTAAATGTTGTCGCTATCAAATTTTAAACATAGTTCTAAAATTGTACATGAACAATGTATCCATAAGACACCGAAGGTAGGCAAACTAATTAATTTTACTGTAGTATTTCAGTTCCGATATTGATGCAAACGAATATACGTTTTTTCTTCGTTCGTACAAAAAAATATCCAAATGTAAATGTTTATCTATCGCCGATAAATTTTAAATTTTAAATGAAGTCGATAAAGGTGTTAAAAAACAAAGATATTGCCGAAAAATATAGTATTGAAACAAGTTCCCAATCAACCATTTTGAAAAACCGTTAAAACATAACCAAGCAAATGCAAAATTCTTCTCTCCTAAGCAATAGAAAACGAATGAAAATGTGTGTGTATGAAGTGGTTGACAACGCTGTCCTTAAATGGATGATTTGTATACGAAATAACAATCTGCCTATATCAGGTTCGTTAATTAAAGAAAGAGCAATTTATTTCGCTCAGCGATATTCTCACGTAATTCTATTTAACGAATTCCTCCATATTACGAATTTTTTCGGTTGCTTATTCCACTTTGTTAAATGGAAGTTTCACTGTAATAACATATTTTCATTAGTTTTCTTCGCAATAAGCCCAGCATCAGGGGCCCTCATTGATACACTATTATCCCGCGTACCTGACAATATTTTGTCTTATTCGTCTTACGTCGGTAACGTCCCTAGTCCGACTCGGACGTTTCGAACGCAATTTTATACGAAATACAATGTGACCTACTTCATAGCTGATGTATTGTTTTCTCCACTCGGGAGTGATGTGCGCGGCCAAATGCTCTGCAAACTTCATTTTTCCCGTATAATTCGGGTACGGCCGAGACGACGACACACAAGACAGCCGTCCTCACACGGAGTGTCGTTATTGAGTTACCAAAACACTGAATTGTTCAGCTACCGATTTGGCGACGCTCAAATTGCCCGCCGTTTGTGTGATTCAGTAAACTCCAATCGATACGTACAGTGTTCAGACTGTACAGTGATACGAGCCGAGCGCGACGTAAGAGCACGTTGATGGGAGAGTGGAAAAAAGTAAAACAAAATGGAAAACAAAAAAAAAAAATTACGTTAACGAACCAATAGACGGTCAATAATCGTCTTATCAAGCGATAACCGAATGGGGAGGGGGAGAAAAACATGGCCGGACCCTTGAATAGCTGATAAGAGATAAAACCGGTTGATAATGTGATGAATGTAGTTACGATTTACTCGAGTTTTAAATTTCAAAACGCTGAACAATTATGCGAAAGACGACTATGATGTCCGCCGGTCGTGTGTTGTTTTCGAAAAGATTCGTGAGTATTCAATACGCCACCAACGTTAATCCCTTACCCAAGAAACGCAGATTGAAAATTAATGCACTGTCTTTTTGTTTTTTTTTTTTATTCTTGATTTCACCACATGACTCCTTGCACTACACAGTACGCCAGCGAAGCGAAATTGATCCCTGTGTTCGACGAAAATGTGCGTCAGATGGTGTTACGGGAGGAAATCAAAGCCAGGAAACATCCTGGCAGGTCTTTTTCCGTCCCCAAACCTTTACCCGACGACTTAATCAATTCCATTCTTAGATCTCTGAAGGGTTGGAAATAATAATTAATTTATAGTTTGTTCTCGATAATTATTATTATTCTTAACCGACCAAATGCTTTCTTAGACGTTCAATTGAAATCCATCGTGGTCGATGGACAGCTCATGTTGAACTATCTATACAGTAGGCACGTTCCTGCCGAACAAAATGAAATAATGGATAAAAAGCAACGGCATAGAACTGAATTAGAAAAAAAACGTACGTAAATAAGCAAAAACAATATACAATTTGTTAATTGTTTCATTGTACAATGATTTTAGTTTTAGTCTGGTATTTTGTTCCTAAGCTACTAAATAGGTATGTAAGAAAAAAAATTTGAGACCAATCCTTCAATTAATTTAGATTACGAGTAGAATGAAGAAGCTAGTACATTTTTACAATTCTTATAGAAATATGTGTCCAAAAGTTTCAACCAGTAACTTATTGAATCAGAATTCACCTCTATATAGTACTATTGGGAAACCATTTTTCGTAATTTTTACTAATTTCTCCAAAATTTGAAAAAAACTACACAAAAATTTGACAAAAAAGCCTTTGAAACTTTTTTTTTCAACGCAACTTTATGAAAATTTAAATGTAGAGAGAAAGTAATTAAAAAAAGTTTTGGTGAAAGAAAATTTGTAATATGTGAAATTTTTTTCCAACTTATTTTTCTCATCAAAATTAATTTTTCCTGTTCTCTATTATTGTGGAATATAAAACTGACTTAGTAAAAAATATATTGCTTGTAATAGTAATAAACTTCAAAATTTTTAAGTAAAATCGTCTTATATATATAGCAGTTCTACTCAAAATCATTTTATTGAAGAAATAATTTATCGTTTCTTTAAAATTTAACTCATCAAGTCCCACCTGAGGAGTGAAGAATACTCATGGTATGAAGTATGTTGGGCTTTTTATGTTTATGATACCTATCAACATTTATAGTGTATGTATCTTTTTTCTCATTATCAACTCTCATTGACAATATTTTATCAAGTTGAAAAAAGTATTTCTGCTTCAATCTATTTTTAGGCAAAATAAATGTTTGACAGAAATGTGTTGCGAGAGTGTGAACTACTATCCTCATTATTTTTAATATTACAATTTAGAATAAATTATATAGCATACTTAATTTTCACAAAATAATTAATAAAACAAAAATTTAAAAGAAGAAGAACAATACTTGATGACTTACTATCATTTGTATGTACAATTATTAAGTAATTTTTATCATTTTAAGTCTAAATATTTAATTAATATTAATAATTTAAAAAAGGTATTTTGTCAACTTGTAAAGTTGGGATATTTTAAAAATATTTAAATTTCATATATCTATACCCTAGTCTAAAGCCTTACTATGTAATAAAATTAATTTATTGTACATGCCTAATATAAAAAAGTTCAAGAATTCAACTTATCTAACACATTTAAAGATCTATCATAATCATATTTTATTCTTAATAAAAAAAAACAACTTATTTCATTATTTGAAATGTTGGTGCAAGTTTCACCAATCCAAAATGCAAAATAATTTTTAAAATTATTTGCCAAAGCAAGTGTTGTTGTTAAGTATTTTTCATAAATATGGTACTTATATCAAGAATACACTTAAAATCAATAATTTATTATATGTGGCATTTTCAGATTTTAATGAAAATATGAGCGAAGAGCGGCAAATCAAGTTAGAAAAATTTATTAATAATCGTGTGGAAAGACTAGTTGCTCAAAGAACATACAATTGGAAACCAATCGATTACAACAATAAACACGTTTGCCATCAATACTTGGTGTCTCGTATTGCCCCAGAGTATAATGTTATAAAAACGATATTTAATGAAATACAACAGAGAGATCCAAATTTTGCACCAGAGACCCTGTTTGATTTTGGTTCTGGTATTGGTACAGTTACCATGTATGCCATTATTTTTTCATTAAGTATTCATTTAAATTTTTATTTTTTAAAATACATTGACTTTTGTATCAAAAGATATTTTTGTTTCACTCCAACTATAAATTTTTTCAGGAATGCTAAAAATGCCTGGGGCAACTCATTAAAAGAATATTATTGTGTGGACACTTCATCAGCTATGAATGATCTCTCCAAACTTCTGTTGCAAGAGGGCAATCCGAATAACGAAAAAGCTTTACCCAAAGGTCTATTTTACAGACAATTTTTACCTTCATCACCAAACGTATGAACATCATTTCGTTCTTATTGGGATATTTAAATAATAATAATAATAAATTTGTGAATAAATTATGTTACTCTATATTATTTTTTAGTTGAAGTTTGATCTTGTAGTATCTGCATATTCTTTGCTTGAGCTTCCAGATATTAAAAATCGCTTCGAGACCATACTAAATTTATGGAACAAAACAAAAAAGTACATTGTACTCGTTGAAATGGGCACAAAAGCTGGGTTTAGTTTGATAAATGAAGCCAGAGATCTTCTCCTTCAGATATCTTCTCAATATAATACAAAAAGTTATGTCTTTTCACCGGTAAAATGTCAAAATTAGATTTTTAATTAGTCTGCTAAAATATAATTTAATATTTAATGTACACATTTATTTTAGTGCCCTCATGAACATTCTTGTCCACGTTATGATCATGATGAAACTCCTTGTAATTTTGAAGTGTTTTACTACACACCAAGAATAGCTCAACAAACCGTAATAAAACGAGAACTATTCTCATATATAGTCATAAAAAAAGGTTAGTATATGATATTTAGAATCTAAACCTGGTGATTTACCATTAATTTTAAACATTTTAGGTGAAAGACCAGAAACAGATGAACAGTGGCCTCGAATAGTGCGACCCGTTTTGGTACGTTCCAAGCATACAATTTGTCGAATGTGCACAAGCAATGGTAAACTACAAGAACTAATATTCACTGCTTCTAAAAATGGAAAGTATGTTATCAAATTGTACTTGACTTATCAAAAATATGTATTAACCAATTATTTTTTGTTAGACAATTTTTATTGTTTTACATTAACTTTAGATATTGAACTTTTACTATAAATTTTACAGAATTCCATATTGGTGTGCACGTTCAAGTAAATGGGGCGACAGATTACCTATTGTGATCAAAACAGAAGATGAGACTGAATAAAAATTTTTTATTGTAAATAATAAATCTAAAACATCTTATTTTAAACTTTCTGCGACTGTATATTTTGAGGCAACAATATAGCAAGCACAGCTTCCCTATACTTGTTTAAAGTATACGTATCTTCACCTGAAACATATTTATTTTTGTTTTAAGGTGATTATTACATACATTTTTAAATAAATAATAATTTTACCATTGTTTAATAATTCTGTAACTGCTTCTTTGTATTTTTGTCCTACTGTGTCATTTTCAATTGAGTGTTCTTTTACATCATCGTCGCCAACTTTCTGTGGCCATTGAGCTAATGTAACATACGCTTTTTTGGATGGATTATTTTCCCAGATATAATGTTCCATGTCTGCTTCTTGTTTTGCTCGTTCCCATTCTTCAAAAGTCTGCAAAACAAAGAAAATACAATGAATGGCCATATCTTAATTTTCAATATGTATAAACATTGAATGAATGACTAACATTAGATTCGTGGTATAAAGCTGTAAGAACATAAATTCCATAGTCATAGTTTTGTTTTCTTGTTGGGCATCGATCAGTAACAATAGTGAGAATATCTGTTTCTTCGTCATATCTATCTTCAACCAATCTGATCATTTTATCTCTGGCGTGTTTATCCAAATTTAATGCGCTCAGTTTAATCTACTCGTAATTAAATTAAAGTTAATATTTGTTAATTGCTAGATTTGTGGACACCTTGGGTATAATGCGTCCACAGACATGTAATGCACAAGTGTGAAAAACTATATTTTATTATCAAGTCTTCCAGGTACACTATAAACCTGAACATTAGTCGAGTTTTGGTCTGATTTTCAGTAACCAGTTTACTCGTTCAGCAACTATTCTCAAAGTATACTGATTAATACATAGTTTACTGAAAATCAGCTTACCAAAACAAGCCTATTATTATCATTATTTATTAAACACTTACAAAGATCAAGATATTATACTCATAAGTTATGTTATTACACAGTATTAGTATTACTCAAGATGTATCTACAGTTATCTACCTACAAATTACCTTAAACTAATTATTTATTATCCACACAATATTTTTTAAATATTAGTATTATATATTAAATATAAGTGTGCTTGTTGGACTAAAATTAATAAATCTGGTGCTTGTAGAAACTTAAATAGATTGACGATAATTCATTTAAAAAAAAAGTTCAGGGTTGTGAAGTATTAATATATTTAATATTTAATGATCATTGTAGTAAAATACCAATTAGTCTTTAATACAAAAGTCAACAAAGATTGATTCTTTATGTGACTAGAGTCATTTTAAAATTGGTAAACCTTTTAAAAACATCGCCCCCATAGTTGCAATTATTATACTAATATTTAAATAATAACAATTAAAATATTATTATAATTTAAATAATAATACTAATATTATAATAATTATAATAATTTTATTTAATAAGTAATAACTAGGGCTTAGAAGTTCATGCATTTGCATATTATTACTGAGTGCATCAAAAAGTTGCTGGATTGGCTGCAAATTTGAATCACAATTTAATGAGTTCAAAAATGAAATTTTAGTTTGCATATTTTGAGGTTTTTTACATAAATATGCATATTTTAAAATAAAATTACATTTTACTGCATTTAACTTGAGATATATTTATATATATATTTTATTAATATTTTATGAAAATGTTGGACTTTTAGTATATTTTATATTACATTTGTTTGAAACTTTGTCTTTATAAAAATGTCACCAATGTATAATAATAACCTGTTTAAAATCTTACTAACTAATTTAATATAAATATATATATTCTGTTAGGCAATAAGTTAGTTATACTTCTAGCCTTAGACCATATAGACCATATAAATTAATATAAACTAACTTAGTTTATATGGTTTAAGCATCTAGCTTAATATTCTCGAATACTCTGATAACAGATCTGAAGAACTATTATTTGTGGAAGCATTCAGCAGGTAATTCCAAGTATTCATAATATGAGTTAATGATTGTCGTGAATTATTTTTACCAAAAACAAAAATAATTAAGTTTTTAAAAAAAAAATAAATGCATATTTAGAACATATTTAATGATTTTAAGTGCATATTTTGATAGATTTTACTACATGAATTTCTAGGCCTCATTTATAACTAATAAATTCACTGAGATAGATATATACTGTAGTGCAGATTCACTATATTCCCAGTGTTACGAAAAACGAGCTGATTTGATAAGTGCTAAGCCCACCATTGATAGGCAACATTTTAACGTGCCTATTACTTTACATGCAATTTTTGTAAACTTTAACTTGATATAACTCACAAACTAATGGTTATAACTAGACAAGTTTAGTATTAAAATTTTTGTATTTATATAGAATTTAGGTTGATATATTTCAAAACTGTGAAAAAAATTAAAAAATGTTTTTGAAATTTTTTCAAATATTTTAAAAAAGTCGAGAAATGTGCAAATTTTTTTTCGAATTGCTCATGATATCTACTTGTATATTTTATATAATATGTTCATATATTTATATATCACGTTATACCTCAGTGGTGATAGTATTACCCCGAACTATTGGGATATAATATCCTTTATTATTATCTATTTTCTATTATTGTTTTGGGTAATATAAGAGTATATTATATAATATATTTATAGTATACATAAATATAGGAGTATATTCATAAATGAATTGGTAAAAACTAGACAAATCCCAAGAATTAAATAGATTTTTTAAATTTTTCACAATTTTGAAATATATCAACCTGAAATTTACATTAAGACAAAACTTTTGATACCAAACTCAAACGGTTATGACCATTAGTTTCTGTGTTGTTTTAAGTTAAAGTCGATAAAAATTGCATGTAAAATAATGGACAAGTCAAAATGTTGCCCTTCGATGGTGGGTAACGTTTATAAAATCAGCTAGTTTTTCGCAACATAGTATGCGCTCCAGTAGTTATTATCTATCTCAGTGAATAAATATAACTTACTAAACGGACTATGATAAGGAAAATATATTAAAAAATAATAACAATTTTATTGATGTCCAGGTATATACAGTGTACATGATAATAAAACTTAGTTTTGCACACAGCATGCCCATGAATCTAGCCTAAATATTTATCATTTACTAATAATGACATGACCATAAAAATATTTATCATTGTATTGTCACCATAACTTACTTTGATTGTAACAATTCTGGCTTTTGGATCTTTAATAGTTGGAGAAGAATGACAATAATCAGTGGTAATTATCGACATTGGAAAATGTTTATCACAATCTTCATCGGTTTCTAAGCCTTCAGGCCATTGGGTACAAAATTGTTTTAAAGCATTACAATGTTTTTTCACTGCTGGAGGTGTAAGATGTAGAAAATTTGGAATTTTCATTAGTTCAGTATTTCCAAATTTACCAGGTGATGCTCTTTTCTGATCATACCCTTGTCGTAATGCTAGAGGCACGGAGGCTGGATGAAAGGTTTTAGGACCTGGCCATACATTTGTCCAGTCTTGATTTACAGGCATAGATAATGCCCTAAAATCAAATTATTAATAGCATTAATAAATAATCTATCTAAGTAATATAGGATTATGAAAATAATATCAAATTAAGATTGTAAAAAAAAAAAAAAAAATACACAGTTTATAGTTTATTTTCAAGGCAGAAGCCCAATACATTTTTTTTTTTTTTTTTGAGTAGGGCTACTAAATAATAATCATTCAGATAAATAGAGATTACTTATCCATTATTATGGCAGTCATCTATGCCACGGTATAATATACCACTAATTAAAATTACTCAGCACAGCAATACTAATTGAGAAATGCTGCTTTAAAAATTTAATCTGTATTAACGATGTACAGTAGTTATAGTTTAGTAATATAAGCAGCAATAAATTATATAATTTATAAAAAATTAATGACAAATATTACAACTTAAAACTGTACATACCTAACACAGCATTTTTTTTAATGGAAATAAATTTAGTTAATTGCAGAACTTGCAGAAAATTTCACCAGTCAATTGACCAATTTTCATTTATTTTTTGTTCATTTTAAACAATTTATTTAAATACATAAAATATATAAATGTACCTACTTAGTTCTAAAAAGTTCTAGTAAAATAGTAAAGTAGACACTTTTGATTTAGGACATGAACATTGTTCGAAAATTAATTTAGAGATTTTTGCTAATAAAATATGGTCAACTAGATGCTCAATTGACTAAAAAGAATTAGACTTGCAAAATATCCAACTTTAAAAAGCGGACATACTTCGCACGATGGGTGTACTTCGCACGACGGGTGGTATTCTCTTGACGGGCGTATTATATTTTAAAGAAACGATAAATCATTTCTTCAGTAAAACGATTCTCAACAAAGGAAGTTAATAATATATAAAAAAAAAAAAAAAAAAAAACGTAAGAA
>JAIPRM010001041.1:0-16742 GCA_025469315.1 Stegophylla sp. TES_Ste_2020 | reverse complement strand
TGATCAAATCTTTTTGAAATTTTTATGACATATTTTCGTATATATTTTTAGTGGTTGGTGAAAATTTCAAGTCTCTAGCTGCATTATTTTAGAAGTTATGGTAAAAATAAATTTTCAATTTTACGAATATGCCGGTAACTGCAAATTTTGCCGTTTTTCGTTAATTTTTCGACATATTTTCACCGCGCTTTGAAAAACTATTGAGAAATTGGAAAAATGACCTCTCTAAAGTACCATCTGGGTATGATTTCGGTTTCTTAGAGATATTGATCGAAACTTCTGGTCCAGTATTTCTATACAAAAAAGTGTTTCCAGATAGAGAAAAAAAAAATAAATAAATAAACATCATTGTAAAATCATAAGCTTCTTCACTTCGTTCAGAATCTAAAATATTATTACTCAGTTAAAACAATATTTATAATTAGGTATTTATTAAGGTACCATAATATTTTACAATATATTTTAATATAATATTAAATTTATTATAGTAATATTTTTGATATATTTGTTGATATAAGAACCACATATTACAGCAGCAAAGCTGTGATTTAATTCTAATTTATTATTATTATTGTTATTATACAATGACTTCTCCCAATAATAGAACCTCTTGATGTATTTTTAGGAATGGGATCATTTTCACTACACTTCAAAGGAGTAATCTATATTTTTGATCAGAAAATTTGTATTCAGATATTGAGTTTTTTTCCAAATTGAATTATTAAAAAAAAAAAAAATTCAACTAATCAGTAAATTTGAACCTACGAAAATAAAAAATAAACATCATAGCAAAAAGTTCTAAGATTGTAAAGAATTGCTCGATAATGGAATACTAAGAAACACTCCTAAATTAGACATTCAAAATTATAGATTTCTAACTAATAACACAGACTGGTAAAAAGGTGTGAAATTACAATTTTTTAACTGTATCTACCAACTAATAAAAAAAATTATCACATTTAAAAACGTACATTTTTTAGTCTCATCTTAATCCTAATTAATTTAAGGTGCCCAATACATCATTTAATAATTAAAAAAAATATATCAGTTATTATATATAACAGAAAATGAAATAAAACTCACCTAGGTGGTAAAGTTAGAGTCTTTGTGTACTTCTTTTTCTCAAATGTTTTGGCAGCTTTTTTCTTCAAGTCAAAAACTCTAAATTGTTCTGTAAACCATTGGTCGATAAGTAATATGTTATTTTCGAAAAAACACGATTGAATTTATCATAATATTCATAACATCGTTGACACAAAAAAATGTTCTATGTGCAAAATTTACGATTTTGAGATATTGGTATCTTTGGAATCAGAAAAAATAGGCTGTCATTATGTTAAAATCTGTGCTATCTCCATCGTAGAATTAATGAAAAATAATAAATAAAAACTCCTATGTGTTACCAACTATAAATTGTTTATGAAAACCTCTTATATGAATAAAAATTTGGTCAAAATTACATTGGAAATATTGACGTACAAAGTGTATGAAATATGCACATGGGAGATTTTTCCATGTTTATAAATAATAATAACTAGGGTTCGGATTTTAAGGCAATATAAAAAATAAAAAAAGCACTTAAAATGTGAAAAAAGCATTTATTTTTCATAAAAAGGCAATTACAAAATTCAATAAAAATTAAAGTACATTAAAACTAAACTTAAATGTCATAACATCGACAATGTGTCACCTTAACAAGCTTTTATTAATTCGTTTCAACAATAAGTACTTAAAAATATCATACAAAGCCATAATTAAACAAAAAATAAGGGAAAAAAAGTAAAAAAAATTTTGGACTACCTATTATCTTAGAAAATTAATGTTAACATTTTTATTACATAAGAATTATTTTTGTACTACTATCTACAAAAAAAGAGGCATTTGCCTTCAAATCCGAACCCTAATAACAATAATTGATGATAATAGGATAATCATTATATTACAATAAAAATGATGTAAAAATTATTAGGTATAATTTTTTAATTGAAATTTATTTCTTAGATTTTTTTATAATATCATTCAAAATACATTCTTTAATATCGCACCAACTATTATTCAAAGAACCTTCTATGTACAATATTTGGCAAAAAATATGAAGTAATAAAACCTCTATGTAGCAAGAAAATTACAATTTTTACAATGTTTCGACAAATATTGAATTTTTTTAATTTATTTTTATTTTGAAAACAATATTGGTATGGTTTTACAATATAAAAATTGATCTACGTAGATCATAAGAAATTTGTTTTTTTTTTTTTTAAATGGTTATTCGTTTCCTGAAAAAGTGTATTTTTACACATGAGAAGTTTTATCATGTCAACGATGATACGAGCAAAATAGCTTACGTGCAGAAGTTGCTTTGGTCGAGCACCAAGTCCTTGCATAATAACTGATAGGCATAGGGTTGGTCGTCCGACCCATCATGACACACGTTTGTAGTACAGACATTTTGGCTCTTAGATTCTCGTCGTTGTAGACGGACGTTCAATAACAATTTTACAAAACGGTTATACGAATATTCATAACTGTCTTAAACAAATAACAATATATTATCGCTCATAAACAGTATACATTTAAATTGTAAGAAATGTTATAACAAAAATTTATATCATGAGGAATACACTACCAAAACCAAACACAAAATTAATTTCACTGAAATTCTACTCTGATAACGCAAACTCGAAATCTGATAATAACCATATGATTATATTATTATTGTAATTAAAAAAGCATATGGAACAAGGATTTCTCAACAGCAGCACAAAATGACAATTTATCATGGCATGAATTCCGATAAGAAAGCTGTCCTGCATGATAACAAAATCATAATTCATTTCTGTCATCATTAATTTTTGTCAATGTCCATTCTACCAATAGACAGCAGTGTAGAAGAATAGCATGAGTCTAAAAAACTTGAAACAGGATCATGTTGTGCACACAATCGACATATCATTTAAGATATAATAAAATGTCTTCGATTATCAAATAGATTTTTTTGTCTATCTAGGAACTTGTCTTCGAATATCCCTTTTTAACAAATATAATCAGTCCATATTATTAGGTCACAGAATACTAAAAGGAGAAATGGCTGTGGATGAAGAAATACAAAATGAATCAGGTAATATATTATCATATTTAATAATAAGTCAACAGTTAAATAATATATTAAACAATTTGTCACTCTAATTAAATGATTGGAGCCTGAGATGGTGGTATTCTATTGATGATAATTATATTTATCTGAAACAAAAGAAATAATAATGAATGATTAACAAATTGGTTTAATTTTATTCCAGAGACTACACTGGACAATTTGTCAATTACACAGACGAAAATAGAAACTGACCAAACAATGTCCACCACAAAAGCAGTGCTGATATTAGTAGTTATATTTTCAGCATCATTATTAACTATGGCATATTTGTATTATAGTTTTCCACAGTTGAAAGAGTAAATAACAAAATTCCTATCCTAGGGATTATATTACATTTAAATGTGCTTATAGGTAGTTGATATTTACAATTTTTTTTAGGGAAGAGAAACAATTTATCAAGATTCCATACAACATCAAAGATGCACAAAATTTAGGCGAAGTTTTAAAACATTACAAGGACACAAATTATTCGCAAGTGTTCATGTCCATTTCATTTTGTTATATATTGTATCCTTTAAATCAATTGAAATTCTTTAGCTAATAATGAATTCACTTATACATTTTTATCTCTCTATTTTTGCCTTAACTAATAAACAGTTTGCAAACATTTGCAATACCTGGTTCGATTTCGCTGTCAATTTTATGTGGATTTCTATATCCATTTTTGTTGGCATTAGCAATCATCTGCTTTTGTTCAGCAATGGGTGCTTGTTTTTGTTACCTATTATCCATGACAATTGGAAGGAGATTAGCATACAGATATTTCCCTGACAGAATAAAGTCATATGCAAATTTAGTAAGTAAATGAGTGTATATAATTAGTTAAAATTTCAATATCTTTTTTTCTTTTTTCAGGTAAAAAAGCACAATGATAATATGTTCAGTTATATAATGTTTTTGCGAATTACTCCATTTTTGCCGAATTGGTTTATAAATGTATGTGCACCTTTAGTTGATGTTCCATTAGTACCATTTTGGGCAGGAACATTTTTTGGTAATTAATTACATATTTATTTTTGAATTACACTTTGCTGTGAAGATAATATATTATGCTATATAATTCAGTAATCTTTCAGGTAACTAATTTAAAGATTTAAAATGATAAATTAACAGTTTGTATTTTATAAATAATTACTATGACAGTCAATATTCAGTTAATTTTTGATTCCATTAAATTAAATAAAGTAACCAAACTGTAATTAAAAATAATAAATTTAATTGCTTAAAAGTCAATATGAAGTATTATCAATTTAAAATAATTGATCATCATTTTAAGTAAGACAATATTTTAAAATCATTAAAATAATGTTTATTCTTTTTTAATATTATTAATTATTTAATTAATTAATAAACTTCTTGTATTTTTTAGATTTTTAAGTTTTAAATCACTTGAATTATGCATAGTAAATATTTAATGAATCCAATAAAATGAAAAAATTCACTATTTAGTCAAATAGAAACTAAAATTTGTATTGAATTATTTAGGTATTTATATATTTTGGAAATAACTACAGTAGAACAACGATAAGTTGTAATTCAAGGGATATGCAATTTTTTTGAGGTTTTCTACTAACTAAGGTTTTTGAGTTAACAAAATTTAAAAAAAAAAAAAAAAGACTTAAAGAGTTCTAAAAATGTTTTTTATTTTTTAATCAAAGTTTTTATAATGTCTGTAGGTATGTATAAAAGTTTCAATTATTATTACATACAATGTGAAAAAATGTCATTAAATATTTTATTTAAATAAAAAAAATAAATAAATTACGAAAAAAATATAATAAGAATCAAATATCAAAAACCAAATGAAGAATACTGTTTTGTGCTAAAGTAGGTCAATACATATTATGTATTATAATAAACATAATAAACGCGATTAGATAAAATTATTTGAAAGCACAAAATAATTAGACAAATGTTTACTAAAATTATATGTTATTATCAATCTACATTTAACACAGAATAATTGAGTTTTTCTTCCAAGTAATCTAGGTTTTTCACAAGAGAACAGAACTTTTTTCAACTTTTCGAGGTTTTTGACTTATTAAAGTTTCACTATATTAATTAATTCAGATTTTGAACTAAGTGAAGAAGCTAGTGTTTTTACAATAATCTTTATTTCTTTATTTTTTTTTCTGTATACATTTTTTCATATGGATCTACTTGTCCAAAAGTCTTGATCAGTAACATTTTGAAACTGGATTGAACTCTATTTGGTACTTTGGAGAGGTCATTCTTTGAATTTCTTAATACTTCAACTTTTTTTTTTTTTTTGTCAAAAACTACCCAAAATTTGACAAAAGACTCGGAAACTACCATTTTTTGATCCAAACTTTATGAAAATTTAAACATCTACAGAAAATAATATAAGAAACATTTTGGCGTAAGAAAATTTTGAGAATGTGAAAAAAAAATTGAACATTTTTCTAAAAAATTTTTTCTCATTAAATTTTATTTCATTTTTTTTATTTATTAAATAAAAAAAGTAAAGTATTAATAAGGAAGCCGGACATACTTTGCATCATAGATATTCTTCGCTCTTCGGGTTACGATATTCTTGGTAGGTGTGTTGAAAATGACGATTATTATACTGTTCTTTATATCATCAACTTTCTTCATTTAGAATCATCTAACTGAAGAAATGATTTATCGTTTCATTAAAATTCTACACAACCACCAAGAGTATCTACCCGAAGAGCGAAGAATATCCGTTATAGAATATCTGATTAAGAATTAATCGAATTAAGGATTAAGAATATCCGGCTTTTTTTATACTTTTTTAATAATCTATCTATATAACAAATTTTGTTTTTTATGATAAATAAAAATTTATTTTTATTCAACTCATAATTTCAATTGATAGTTTAAAAAATGCAATTTTTAAAACTATCAAAAATAATTGATAAACTATTAATGAAATATAAAAATGATAAGTAAAAATTAATTCTCCTCTTGCCCAATTTTAAAAGAATCTATTTTTAATTCTAGGAGTAGCAGTGCCATCTGTGTTGGCTGTACAAGCTGGGCAAACTTTACACGAGCTTACTTCTACCAATAGCTCATGGTCATGGTATTCAGTTCTACTCTTGGCAACATTTGCCACCCTGTCATTACTGCCTGTATTATTCAAAGCAAAATTAAGAGACAAATTTGACTGAAAACACGTTGTTGACTGCCATAGCGAAGGACATTCCATTAATGTAGTCTAGATTTCCTTCCATCTATGCCTCTTCCCTATGTCACTGTGTCTCAGAAATTGTTATATTTATAAATTTATAATATAAGCACCACAAAATTATTTTTATATTCATTGTTTTGTTACCTTTGGTTTCCAGAAAATTTATCATAAATATTTAATAACCATGGTGGAGTTTGAGGTTGTAATGATTGAAGAGATGTTTCAAAGTGTCGCATTTCTACTTTATCTGCCTTTATGTTTTCTTCCATAGCTTTCAAAGCCGCTTCATGACAAACTGATATCACCTTTCAATCAAAATATTTACATTGTTTTTAATGAATATGGTGTTATTGAGCATATTATTTATAATTATTAACATTACTTCAGCCCCAGAATAGTTTTCTGTAAGTTCAACTAATTTATTAATGTCTACGTCAGCTGATATTGGCATTTTAGAAAGTTTTAACTTAAGTATCTCTAAACGTGTACTTGGATCTGGTAATGGAACATAAACTTTTCGATCCAAACGTCCAGGTCTCAAAAGAGCCTAACAAAATAATAATAATAATAATAATGTATTATATTTTATAGTATAAATAAATAAATTTTATTTAAACTAGTGATATTACAATTCTTGATTTCTGGGATCGAACCAAACTTTTACTTATTCATAAGAATGTAAACCGAATTTATTATAAAAGAAAATTCTAATGAACCAAAATAAAATTTAAAAATCAAGAAGTTCAGTTGAGAAATAATATGATTATAATATCAATTCATATATTTTTATAGTTATAATATAATATAAAGAATTGTAAATACATTACAAAAATAAATTTTAAGTTTTCCATTAAAATATTTCTAGTATATATCTGAATAGTTGGATTTAATTTTTTTCTAACTTTTATTTCATTTTAGAAACAAACTAAACATTTCAGATTCATTTCTGCTTGATTTGAAACCAATAAATTTGTAACATCACTAAATAAATTGAATATTGGAGTTTATAATTACAGAATCAATGAGATCTGGTCTATTAGTTGCAGCCAAAATAGTAACATTTCCCAGGGGCTGTACACCATCCAACTCTGTCAATAATTGAGCTAAGACTCTTGAATGTACTCCACTAGAACCACTATCTCCAACCCCTCTTTTACCAGCTAATCCATCTAACTCGTCAAAAAACACTACACAAGGAGCCACACTTCTCGCCCGCATAAAAGTTTCACGGACTGCACGTTCAGATTCTCCCACATACTTATTAAACAGTTCAGGTCCTTTGACAGAAATAAAATTAAAATGACTCTCTGTAGCCACAGCTTTTGCAATCATTGTTTTGGAACAACCAGGAGGACCATATAATAAAACACCACGTGGGGGAGTGATGCCCATGCGTTTGAAAGCTTCTGGGTGTTTAAGTGGCCATTCAACAACTTGCTTAAGTTTTAATTTTATATCATCTTGGCCACCTATATCAGTCCATTTGATCTATAAATTGAACATGTTAAAAACACAAAAACAACAGCTAATAATTCATTATGTACAAATTATTAGTGAAAACTTACATTTGGTACTTGAACTAAAACTTCTTTAATAGCTGAAGGTTTGACTTGGGTAACAGCAGTACAGAGGTGTTTATAATTAATATTTTCATTCATTATTGCTGCTTCAGTAAGAGCACGGTTAACCACAGCTAATAAATCAGCTCCTACAAATCCTTGAGATCGATATGCAATTGAAACAATTTCTTCTTCACTTATATCATGTTTGACACGTGATAATTGTTTTGTTAAAATATCTGTACGTTGCAATTCATTTGGAACTGGTAGTTCAATCTCATAATCAAATCTAAATTTAAATAAAATATGCAAGTATTATAACATCTAGCCAAACAATTTCAATAAGACATTACTGATTAAATTGACAAACCTGCCTGGTCTACGTAAATTATTATCAACAGAACTTAAATTGCTAGTAGTACCTATAATAGTTACTCCATTATGCTTTGTTGATTTCAATATATCAAAAAGAGATTGTAATGTATTAATGATTCTCCTTTCTAAATCTGAAGAATCATTTGATTTGCTTAATGTTTCAACTCTATCAATTAGGATGGTACTTGGACTATTCAAGATCGCTTCGTCAAAAAATAGTTTTAATTTAGCTTCAGACTGACCATATATCTTACTTAGGATTTCCCATCCTTTAATTTCTACCACATGTCTTTTTAAAGAACAAGTAATTGTTTTTGCTAATAAAGTTTTTCCAGTTCCAGAAATACCATGTAAAAGAATTCCACAAACATCTAGAAAAAATACCTATGTAGTACATGTTGGAATAGATACTAATAAACTTACTTTGATATTTTGTTTTTTGGATTATGTTCATCACTTTTTCATAAACTTCAGACAATCCACCAACATCAGATATTGGATAAACAACATTATTTGTGTCAAGATTATTTTTTATACTCCATGTAGTAGAAGATGAAATATGAAAAAATTGCTCATCATATAAATTCATATTTTGCATTTGTTCACTAAGTCCAGTATTAGGAAATGTACGAATTTCAGATACTTCTAATGAGAGGCTACGTCCATAAAAATCAAAACACAAGTAGTCAGAAGGTTTGATTATTCGTCCTTCATATCTATTAGAAATGTGAGTCAATAGATGCCGTGAAAATTCGCCATTCATTATTTGATGATCCGCAGGCAGTCGGATTTCAACGTTTTGAGCTTCGCCTGGTAGAATTTTAAACCGTTCAACAGAAACATGTTCTAACCCATCAAATTCATCCGTCAATACTATATAAAAACAAAACTAAATTCAAATGGAGAAAAAAAACCAATGGATATATAACAAAAGCAATGCACACCCACCTTCTTTGGAGAAATAAACGTTTGATATTGGAATATCGTCCGATGGCCAAATATGTTTTACAAAAGTTTTGGATCCGCATTTTACAATCACAGGTTCACCAAGCACAAAGCCACACAACTGAATAGCAGCTATAGATATGACCACATTGTCATTACCCACCATGTATTCGTCATCTGAAACAAAAAGTAATAATTATTATTACACTAATATAATAATTTTTCATGCGGATTAGGTCGCATCTAGTATCGAGGGCAGAGAAATAATGTTACAAAACTCTTTATAAACACGAAAAACTACTGATACGGACCTTTTGTGTACAGCCTGGCAAAAGCGTGGAGACGAAAATCTTTGACATACGCCTGGGGCCAGTTCGCCGAGCTCGGAGGACAATTGCCCGCGAAATGAGCCTCCAAGTCGGTGAAGTACAGAGTCGACCGACAAACGTCGCAAGTTCGGTACTTGATGGCAGGCCCGGTCGAACGTCTCGGCTTCGTCATGTCGGCCGGCCGCTCGAGTCTTTATGCCTACTGAGGACTGCGCGAAAAATAAATCGCGGACGAGATTGAAATGATGGCAAAAATTTTTGAATTTTATGTGACATGAGGACAAGACAATCCTTATCTGTTATCACAAACTGTATCCCGCCAACATTGTTTTATTGCCCGAACCTCGAAAACTTTCCTTGTCAATGGTGCATAGCAGTGTGGCTGCAACGCGGGACTTGTTGGCGCACCATTGGCAATTCCCACGCATTACCAAAACTTTTCCGAGAGGCAAGTTTCCCGCGAATTTATACCTTATTTACACAAAGTTATGGACGCGCAGAATTTTTCAAGAATCGACATGTCGATAATGTAAATATCGATACTCAAATATTTAGTGAACTATAATATCGATTTATCCAGGTCGCATTCAGTGGCGGATAGGCAGGTTTAGTCCAGCCCGAGAAAATATGATTTTCACAGCCCGTGTAATTCTAAGTATTCTATGAATTTACCAAACTATATCTCTTTATTTTTATAAAACGGGTTATATAACATTATCGTTTGAAGATTCAGTTACTGATCGAAACTTTTGGACAAATATTTCTATACAAAAAAGTGTATACAGAAGAAGAAAAAATAAAAAATAAACATCATTGTAAAAACATAAGCTTCTTCACTTCGTTCAGAATCTAAATTAAAATCTAATTGCGTTATACGAGTAAATGTGAGTGTTGTATAGGTAATATTTAAAAACGTTAATGCAACAGAAAAAAGATCTTATGGCGAAACGGCCACGGTGAATTGGCCGTGTTCGACTTTTGAGAGCTCATTTTTCGAAATTCTTAATAATTTTCTCGAAATTTGGAAAACTAACCAAAATTTGAAAAAAAAAACACTTTTAAAACTATTTTTTTTAATCCAAACTTTAAAGATAACTAATGTTAAGATAGACAATAAACTGAATAATGTTTGAGCGCAAGAAAATTTTGAAAATATGAAAAAAAAAAAAAAAAAATCGATAATTTTTTTCTCATGAATTTTTTTTCCTGTTATCAAGTTAATATTGGGATATAAAACTGGTCGAGTACAAAATAATTTTTTTTGTTATACGAATTAACTTTATTATTCTTAAATAAAATTGTCTTATATATTAAGCTGATGCTCCATTCAGATGAAGTTGTATTAATGAAATGGTTTATCGTTCCTTTAAAATTTCATGCACCCACCCGAAGAATGAAGAATGCCCTCGTGCGAAATATGTTCGGCTTTTTAAACGATATTAGTCTTATATTTAATATAATGTTGATTATATTTCATACACAAATATAATAATTTTTGGGTTAGTTATTGTAGTCAATAATAAGATAAGAAATTAATATTTATAGATTCTGATATTTTATGGATCAAATTGAAATTTTCGTTTATGCTATACTTTTAGTTACATGGCGATTAACTTGGGTATTTTTTATCTGATAAACATAATTTAATACATATTATTCTGATACACATGTATTTAAATTAAATGTTGAACTAAAAATAATTTTTTTACATACCTACATCATTAACGAAAAAGGAAAACTGATTTTTCATTTATTCCCCTACTCCTAATAAATATTCCATAAATAATTTCAAATTACAATAAAATATAAACGTCATAATAAAATAAATTTAAGAGGCTCTAACTATAGTATATCAACATTAATTCGCTATATGTATTATAATTTTAGCACTAATATTATTCATCGTGTTGCTTTCTTTTTGTATTTATTCTTATTGTACTCAGCCAGTTTTGCTCCGCCACGTGTTGATTTTGTTTCATATAGTTTTATGTTTTATCATTGGATTACAATTATTAAATTATTACTTTGAAATTATGTTAATTAGATTTATGTGTAGGTAGTGTAAGTAAAGACTGTAGATGGATAATATTTTTGGAGTTATATTTAAAGATTTAAAAAAATATTGTGTCTTATACATTTTATACAAATAATAAAATTTTTTTTTTTTTTTTAACTGAAAGGAATATTACAACGGGGAAGTGGTACTACCTCGAAAAATATACGTTCATAGATACGCGAGGCTGTTTTTGGCTTATTTTCTGGAAATTAGTGTTAAAGTACTGGTCATTAACTAGGCATTGCTGAGGATGAAGTCTAGTCACGCCTATGGGTTTTATCTGTATAACAGCAAATAGCATTTTTTTTTTTTTAACTTTCAGGCATGACAATGTAGGTACATACATACTATTGTTTGGTATTGTTTCGGTCTTTATAACACGTGTGTGTAATAAACGTTATTAATATGTGATTTTGCTCTACAACCCCATGTAATCAGATTTTATTATTGTATTTCGCTTGTCTGTGGGCAGTGGTGCAACAATATGATAGCATGATAAATGTAAACCTATGTGCGCACGAGTAAAAGGAGCTTCTTCATTGAGGATTTAAAATTTAAATCAAACATTTATTTTATCAAAAATAATGTGGATTTTAATTGCTCTTATGAGAGGATCAATTCAAACTAAATTTCACAATACGATTAAACTATTTTAATGAATAACGAAATGTGTATAAATTGTTTCTATTGCCAAATTTAAATTTCATCGAATGAAAATGTACTTGAAAATAAAATTGTAAAATGTAATTGAAATTCGAGCACAATTAGGTCCCTTGTAATAAAGCTATATCGAACAACAGAGTTTAAAGTTTAATGAAAAAAAAAAACAAAGATACTTCAAAAATTCTATATTTACATTAAATGCTTTATATTTATTTTTATTTTCGGTAGCCCTTTGACGTATGTCCCTACGTTAAAAAATTGTTTATCCGTATTTGAACCACGTCACTAGTGTATTGAATAAATAGGGCGAAACGTGTTGTGACATTTTTGAGTTGCAGTGCAGACACAGAATATTGCAACGGATGCTGAAGCCCATCGCGACCGGGGGGACACGCGATTAAATCACGTCGTGCGACGACGTCAAAGGGAATTTATGTGTTTTTGAAGAGTAAATGGAGAGGAAAAGAGAACCGTATAATATCTGCCAAACCCTATCGACAAATATACGTATATTTACAATGTACATATAATATTTAAGTTTCGTTTTAAAACAAAATCTTGATTTTTTTTCCCTCGTCGACCCTTTCTCACGACGATGAGTGTGCGTTATCGCGCGCGTGGTCGACGCTATAATAATATGTTGTCATCGATCAGATCGCAGTCGTATCGAATGTCACCCGTCCTGTGGTGTACGCACACGAACGCACATTTTATGTGTGTATACAATGTACATACGTACAATGAACGAAGATGCGCTGTATGTTATACAATGTTTTTCATAAGTCCCATAGATCATTAATAATCTTCATACCCCGTTAGCTCATTTGTAGGGCTAGGGACTTATACATGTTTTTTAAAAATCATTCAAAACATTACTAAGAAATATAGAAATGCGTTTCATAGCACCAGGAGTTGTATGCAGTTCTTTTTAATTGGAATATTTTGTATATTTAGCTCTTTTTTCGATATAAGGGCATATTTCGGTTATATTTGAATTTTATGTGCATATTTCACATATTTTTCAATATTTAACTTGAGTTTTCTTGATATCGAAAAATTTTTCTCTGAATAAATGAAGAGATTAAATATTATTTGATATTTGATTTGTTTAAATGTAAGCTAAAAATTTTTTGAATCATAATTTACCTCAATAAAGTACTTTTGAGAAGTCACTTTTCACAACTCTTAATTGTTTTTCCAAAATTTGGGTAAAACTAACCAAAATTTGACAAAAACACCCTTAATATATTTTTTTTTATCCAAAATTTATGAAAAATTTTCGATGTAGATAGACTTAATAATATGGAAAATATTTTGTTAAAAAGAAAATTTTGAAAATGTGAAAAAAAACTTTTTCTCATAATTATTTTTTTCCTACTCTCAGTTAATAGTGGAATATAAAACTCGAGTTCAAAATAACTTCTTTGGAAACATTAAATAATCATTATAACTCTTAAGTAAAAGTGTACCATATAAACAGAAACTCCGCTCAGAATTGTTTTATCGATGGAATAATGTATCGTTTCTTTGAAATTTAACATACTCACCAAATCCCTATTCGCGAAGTGCACTGGTGCGAAGTATTTACTCCGAATTTTTCCTCAGTATTCTTTTATTTTTGAAATAATTTATGTTTCATTTTATTTTATTTATTTCACTCAGAAACATTAAGGTGATTTGGTATATTTGTAAACATGCATACATATAATATAAATAATATATAACAGTAACTCATGCTGTATACCAATATATAAAGTACCTGTTATAAAAGGTCGGGTTGCCGAGAGAGAGGGAACGGAAAAGAGTGAGAGAAAGAGAAGCAGAGTGAGGAAACGTTTCCGAACAACTGCTGAGGCTCAGGATAATAGGTACACATTATATTATATATATATATATATATATATGATATTTATACCATATAGGATATAAAAATATACACAATAGAAGAAACCTAGCACGTGCGTGGACACACGCAAATGCGGGACGACGACGCCGTTATAGTGCACTGACGGCCAAGCGCGTATTATAGGCCGGAAGGAAGTCAGCCAAGGCCACTTAAGCCCGTCAACGCCCCGTACAAGTGTACCTAAACAGTATGTAGGTATATATATTGTGCATTAGTGTGATCGAAACTGGTCTTGTGTCGTCTACAATAATATTTCGCTTGGCCAAAAATCGGAGTGTCTCAATATTTCAGATATACGCGTAGCATAAATGCGTGTATTATAACTCCAACGATCAGAACCATTTTTTATTTCAAAACCGTGGTTTCCACGTCAATAAAATACGTATATCTTGTAGAGATGTGACTTATATCCGAATTAACCGAATATTCAGTGGCGCAACCAAGGGAAGTGTTTAGGGTGTCTGGACACCCCCCTTAAACCATATTTATGGAAATTTTATCAATGAGAATTGAAAAAAAAAATCCTTTTAACCATAAAATTATAACCTCTATTAATTCAAAAATAAACTTGGAATATGCTTTAAAAATTTATATTGTTGAATATGCGATGCTAAATTTTATTTATCTACAAATGACGTTAAAAAAATGTTAACTTGTAGAAAAGGCAGGTTTTGCTATAAAAAATTTCTAATTAATGAATTTTTGTTAAGTGTCCATTAACATTGATTATAATTTTATATTTAAATAATTATAGTAGACATTTATAGGTGGATACCTCCCTTGAAAAAATCCTAGCTGCGACTCTGCGAATATTTAAATAGACAATACATTATATTGAATTATTTATTCAAATATTATGTTTATCAACTATATCTATCTATTTGTATAATTACTCGTATTTTATATTAATTGCTAATAATAATATAGAAATAATAATAGTAGTAATATTATAAATAATAATAATAATACTAAAAATTTTAAAATAATTTTCACCATTCAATTCGTACAATGTAAATTGTACTTATATACACAATGAAAATATTCATATTAAAATCATTTTTCTTTTTATTTAATCTTTTATACGTATTATGTGTATACATTTTGTATTTTTTGTAAGATTAGAAAATATAGCTTAGAAAAACTTCTGAATACCGGACATTCTCGGTGGCTAAAATGTTGTCCGCTGTTCGATGTCTGCTATTCAGATTGAGGAATAAAGTAAATTTAATATAATATGGAATTCAATAACAGACTATCAATATACGATATTTATTTGATATTATAATAACACATATATATTTGTATTAATTATTTGTTTGTAATATTATTTAAAATTACATATAATATATATTATTATGTATATTTTTCTAAGTAGATGAAGATGACTAATATTTATGAAAAAATTAGTTTAAAATTTTGACACGTAATCATTTCGTTTGTTAATACATTTTATAAATTGACTGGGCCAAAGAAAAATGAAATATTCTGCGCCTCGATAGAAAAAATAACAACTTCACGTGATATAAACTAGAAAAATATTTTCGTCAACGTGATACCGTTCAAAAACTTTACGGATAAAATAAACTATGATAATATTATAATGTTAAATATAGTGATAAAATATAACTCAATAGTGTATAATTTTAATATTTACTTCTACATTAACGATAAAAATTATCAAAATCAAAAATGAAAATTCTATTAAAGTTTCTGTAATCAAAAGAATTTGCTATTGATAAAACCGTTCCCTTAAAATTTTTTTCGTTATTTTGAGGTGCTCGTTAAGTAAAATTTCACAGTAGTTACAATACTCTGCAGTCTACACGTTTACAGCGTCGCTCGCTCGACGTGTTGAAAACCTTTACTTACTACGTACAAATAGTGTAATGCACTTATCTTTAAATTCGTCGAATAGCGGTCAAACATAACCCAGGGCGCTGTGTAAACGCAGGCGTTTATTATTTCTGTTAACAATACGAATTGATTACGTGATATTGGCGCGTATACCAAACGGTGTTTACACGCATTACCCAGCCGTATTGACCGTAGCTTTTAATTAATTTTTCAACCGTGTACTATTCAATTGTCCGAAAGTCATGAGTTCATTAAATGAGATAAACTTGTTTGTCAACCGCAGTCGGTTTGCAGCACAGTGTAATGCAGCAGTTGTACCCATCATAATAATAATATAAAATATATCATAGTTCAATACAATAATAATAATAAATTGACGTAAAGGTCTACAGGAAAATCAGCTCTGAGAAATCGTGGCATCAAGGAGCATGTCAAATTTTAGATTCTGAACGAAGTGAAAGCTAGTGTTTTTACAATGACGTTTTATTTATTTATTTTCTGTGTACAATTTTTCGTATGGAAATACTTATCCAAAAGTTTCGATCAGTAAATTTTTAAAACTGGATTTGCCTTTAGATAGTACTTTAGAGAGGTCATATTTTGAATTTCTCAATTCTTCAATTTTTTTTTTTTTTTTTGAAAAAGCTACCCAAAATTTGACACAAACGACTCGGAAACCATCATTTTTTGATTCGAAATATATGAAAATTTAAACAAACATTTTGG
>JAIPRM010001040.1:25875-42204 GCA_025469315.1 Stegophylla sp. TES_Ste_2020 | reverse complement strand
CTTCAGTTTTTTTAAAACTACCCAAAATTTGATAAAAACGACTCGGAAACCATCATTTTTTGATCCGAATTTTATGCAAATTTAAACATAGATAGAAAATCTTATAAAAAATATTTTTGCGCAAGAAAATTTTGAAAATGTGAAAAAAAAATTTTGGACATTTTTTTTTCTTATATTATTAACTTCCGTCGTTCAGAATCGTTTTATTGAAGAAATGATTTATCGTTTCTTTAAAATTTAATACGCCCGTCAAGAGAATACCACCCGTCGTGCGAAGTATGTCCGGCTTTTTTTATACTTTTATACATTATTTACATAATCTGTTTAATTTAGGGATTTTATAGATTAATTAGTAAATATATAATATAACATATTATTAGGGCAGAGGACTTGTAGCATTTACATAATTGTTTTGCTCAGTTACAAAAGTAGCAGAGTACTAAATAAATACTTTTCATGCTTTTATAAAGCTAGTTTTGAAATTTTATTTTGCATATAAATGCATATTTTGAGTGTTTTTGATTTTTAGGGCATATTTTATATTTTTATACTCTATTTTAAACTTTTTGAGACATATTTAACTTATTTCAATTTATTCCACTCCGACGTTTTTATTTCAAACAATTCAGTCAAAATTTTATTTTATTTTAATTTTTGTCGCATAATATTGTTTTTGACTGTCCGCGGACACATGTATTTCCTAGAAACCCTTGAGGATTGCGAATAAAAAAATAATAATAAATTTGCTGTATTTAATTTTATTAATAAATACATAATCATTAATCATATATGACAATGGTTTAAATTATATTTAAATTAAGTAATTGTTTTGACTCATTTTAAAGCTTATTTTTAAAGCTTACTTTTAAATTAAATCGCAGAAAAAAAAATGTTAATGCATATTTTAAGTGCATATTATGGGGTTTTTAAGCGCATAAGTGCTTGCATATTTAACGTTTTTTCAGAGCTACAAGTCCTCTGCCCTATATATTATGTACATTAATGGTAACATATAGGTATATAAATGTGTACTATCAATATACCAAACTTTGAATCCCGTTTTCACATATTTAGGCGTTGAATTTCGAAAAATTCTTCCTAAGTGCATCTTTTCAAAATAATAAATAAATTTCCTGAAAATTTCAATTGAATCGGTGTGGTAGTTTTGGCTGTACTTTAATTCCACCATTCGATTTTATATATATATATATATTATATACATATAGATTCAGACACTGTGTTATCTAACCTTCAAAACAGTAATTTGTAATAATGTTCTAAAGTTGAAACTTTAAAGTACAATTTTAGAAAAAAAAAACATAAAATATATTCTCTTTTTATTCAGTAAAACGAAGTTGTAGGTAACACGCAGAAAAATAAATAATAAGCAAATGACGATTTGGATGAAATATTTGTGTTAGATGTATTTACAGATCATTTTTATGATTAATGTATTGTTTCGAAGGTGGTAACGATTACCATTATCGTTATTTGGCCATTTGCTATCATAATTTTGGCTAATTCATTCAAAACTATTGTATGCAAGTTTTTTAGACAAAAAATTTAATTGGTAATTATTGGAAATTTTCAATATTTTTTCCAAATCTAATGAAATATTAGTGAACAAACTTTAAGGTCAGACGGAAAAAAAGTAGGAAACAAATTAAAAATTATATTAAGATAGAATTTTCAAAATCAGATACTTTTTTTCAGATGTTTACTAAACTGTTATCACTCGAGCTTGTGATTTACACAACAATTGTATTACTCTTGGCGTTGTGGTTTCACTGGAGATTGAAATACAGGCAATATTTGGGTCTGTCTGAAAAATTACCGGGACCGCCATCATATCCATTGTTTGGAACGACTTCTATGTATACGCACACATATGACGGTAAGAAACACTGAAATATTTAACTAATTACTAATAGTCATTTATAATAATAAGAAATTTGGTCGGAGTTAATTATTTATTCAATCTCCTAAAGGCTGTAAAGAGAATTCGGCATTCAAGATTATGGGTTTATGTACAAAGATTTTGGTAAAATATTTCCAAGGCTGGACATAACCGAGTTAAAAAGTTAGAAATTAAGTTAATTTTAACTTTTTATTTAACTTTTTGAGTTTGATATTTAATCAACTTAACTCAATATTATTACAATAATTTAATAAATAACAAATTAGTTTTGAATAAAATCACGTTAAGTTAAACCAAAAAATAAAAATTAAGTCGGTATGCGATTTCTTATAGGATGTAATTTGATTTATTGGCATGCTTTGTATGTATGTTATGATTGCAAAAAAACCACAAATCAAAACCTGGGATCGTGGGAAATAAAAATAATTATAATAATTATAATAATTTAACTTAAGTAAATAACTTTAACTTAACTCTAAATTCAATTAACTTACTAGCTTGTTAACTTGTTGGCTTTTTTAAATTATCTTAACAGAGTTAAAAATATTCAATAACATGCCTAGCCTAGGATATTTTGTAAGAAATATTGATTAATTTAATTCATAATTTTTATGAGGTTTAAGAACATGACGTAGACTCTGTGTCGATAAACAAATGTAATAAAATATAAATCATTGTAAATGTATTTTTCGTATACATTTTTTATTGATTTAATGAATACATAATTAAAAACAAAAAAACAAATATTCATTATATGACGCGTTTTCTCTGTTCTATTTATACTGAGTAATGTGTAGCATTATTTTATTACACGTTATTTCCATTTTAAAATTAATTTTTACGTACAGAATGGTGTAATAATTATACTTACACACGTTATACTGTACAAGGCGTATCATGTCATTACACAGTTTCTATTGATAATGTAATTGGAAAATGTAATTTTGACAAAATGGTTTTTTTTTCTATTGCTTAGGTTGTTTAAAATGCTTTCAATGTAATAGTAGGCACACGGATAAAGAATAATTCAATACTTTTCTCTAGTCAAATATTCAATTTTCGTTCATCCCGTTGTTAACTATGACCGTCTAAAGTCTAAAGCGAATTAATTAATAACCAATTTACTAAAATAACAGGAACAAATCTACATTTCCGGTGTTCCGTCATTTCATCGTAAATAATTTATCGCACGACAGTTTATCGATAACAATTCATCGCAATAACAGTTTGCCTAAACACAATTTATCGCACATTACCACAGGTAGTAAAACTACCGAAATTGTTTCGTCACAAAATCTGTGTACAACACTGTTCGTAAATTCCAAATTTTAATGGAAATATTGTAATGCAAAATAAGACATATTTAGAACGACACCTGGTGTAATACATTCAAAATTATATGGATTAGCTGGAACCAGTGGAGCAACTAGGATTTTTTCAAAGGGGGGTGTCCACCTTTAAATTTTTACTATAATTATTTAAATATAATATTATAATCAAAGTTAATGAACACTTAATAAGAATTCTTTGAACAGAAATTTCTTGAAGCAAAATCTAACTGTCTTTTCTCTGAGTTAACATTTTTATAATGTTATTCGTAGTAGATAAATAAAATTTAGTGTCACATATTCGACAATATGAATTTTTAAAGCATGTTTTAAGTTTCCCTAAAAATCAAAAAGGATTTTTCAGTATAAATATGTTACAGGTAACTTTAAAATAAAATATGTTCACCTACCTACATTGTAGATAGTTGGTAGATTAATAATTTGATTAGACTTTAAACAACAATACTTATTGTATAGATATCTTGTTACTTGATTTGTACTATATCATAAGATATAATTTCCCATTATAATTTGTAATGGATGTTCTATTGATACCTAATGTTAAATATTCCATAAAATAGTGAGCAATGCTGAAATAATATGTTCATTTTAACCATGATATATTTCTGAATTAATAGAGGTTATAATAGTATAGTTAAAAGGATTTTTTCAATGCTCATTGAACGAAATTTCTTTACATATGGTTCAAGGGGGGGGGTGTCTAGACACCCAAAACACCCCTCTTGGTTGCGCCACTGGATGGAACGCGTAAACGTTGAATTTTCCTTTATAAAGTATCAAGAGTCAGTATGTTTTTCATCACCATCGCACTTTTTACATTGCATAATAAAATAACGTTAATTCATTTTGTTTTATTATTATTTATGTAATATTACTTATTTAATTTCAAGTATTACTACGCTCCCTAAAAATGAGTGTGGTTTATGTTTTTTTTTTTTTTAATTTTTGTAAATGATTAAATATTGAGACTTTTTCATTTACTATGTGAACACTTTACATTTATTATTGTTATATTTTAAACATTTCAATACATTTAAAATTTATAATTACGTTCTTTTATGCATAAAATATATTCCAAGATAAATGTATTTTTATTTTTTCGCTAGCAACGTTCTCTTCAGCTATAGTTATATTTTTTTAATCCTTTAATTAATTTGATTTTTTTAAATTACACTAAGTCTACAGAATAACATTTGCAACCCCCTTTGATTTTTATCAATTTTTCAGTGGCCCAAGAATGAAAATAAAGATTTAATATCATTGATATATCAAAAACTGTCAATTTGTTTTCTAATCTTAATAAACCCGGGTATCCATTAATGTTATTACTTAATTAAAATTTAAAACTATATTTTATTTGAGATACTGAGTAGAACGAAGAAGCTAGTGTGATTTTACATTAATGATTATTATTTTTTCCTCCGCACAACGGGTATTCTTCGCTCATCGGGTCAGATACTTTTTGTGGGCGTGTTGCATTTTAAAGAAACGATAAATGCAATTTTTAATAAATTGAGCCTGAGCGAAGGAAGTTAATAATATAAAAACAATATAATAGTCGTCATTCTCCACACACCCACCAAGAGTATATGACCCGAAGAGCGAAGAATATCCGCGGTGCAAAGTATGTTCGGCTTTCTTGTCTATACTTTATTTTACTTATTTTTGCATTACTTTACTTTATTTCATTCAATAAATAAAGAAATAATAAAAAAAGGCGGACATACTTTGCAAGATGGATGTTCTTCGCACGATGGGTGGAATTCTCTTGACAGGTGTATTTTAAAGAAACGCTAAATCATTTCTTCAATAAAACGATTCTGAACGAGGGAAGTTAATAATATAAAAAATAAATGAGAAAAAAATGTCCAAAATTTTTTTTTCACACGTTCAAAATTTTCTTGCGCCAAAATCTTTTTATATTATTTTCTATCTATGTTTAAATTTTCATATAGTTCGGATCCAAAAGAGATGGTTTCCGAGTCGCTTTTAGCGAATTTTGGGTAGTTTTTTCCAAAAAAAAAATTGAAGAATTGAGAAATTAAAAAAATGACCTGTCTAAAGTACAATCTAGAGGCAAATTCGCTTTCAAAAAGTTGCTCATCGAAACTTTTGGACAAGTATTTCCATACGAAAAGTTGTACACAGAAAAAAAAAATAAACATCATTGTAAAAACACTAGCTTTTTCACTTCGTTCAGTATCTAAAAAGAAATTGATGAGAAAAAAAGAGTTAGAAAAAAATTTCAAAAATTTTATTTTCATGTTTTCAAAATTTTCTTACGTTTAAATATTTCTTATATTATTATCTATTTATGTTTAAATTTTCAAAACAATGACAGTGTTAAATAATATAAGCTTTACAATTAATAATTTAACGATAATTTTTTTTTTTTTTTGCGGTAAATTGTTTCGCGGTAAAATAATTGTGATTAATCGTTATACAGTAAATTATTTACGACCAATTGACAGACCTTATATTTCTAGTTGATGTTTTTTTTTTTTTTTTTTTTTTATACACTTTTAAACTTTTCACAAACAAATAAGCAGAAATATTATATCGTGTAATAGTTTATTACACTTAGTACTCCATCGCTAATGAAAATTCCCAACAACCCGAGACATAACTTTCATCTACCTATGACAAGTTTAAATTACTACACATGGTGTTTATAAATTGATATTCAAAATGGTACGCCTAAGCCCTATTTCGTTTGGTTAACGATAGGATATTTTTATTGTTCAAATTTGTACCTAATATAGATGGGGAGGGGGGGAGGGGTCGCAAAGTGATTCATCATGTTTCATTATCTATTTTGGGGGTCGTGACACTAAAAAGGTTGAGAAACCGAATAACCTAACTAATCGATCGCACTGTCGCATTTCGTGGCCGTACGAACGTTTTTATTTTACTGTATTGTTGTACGTCTAGAAACTTTAACGCACACGGTTTTATTTGATTTTTGATTTTCCCCAGAGACGATAGAGAAACTCAAAGAGAACGCCGAACAATACGATTACGAGCCGGTGGGCACGTGGATCGGCCCGATCCATTACGTCAGCGTCGTCAAACCCGAGGATATACAAGTATGTTGCAAACGATTTTCACGCGACCCAACGAAAAAAACCGTAATCGTAGACTAAGAACTCAGGATACGCCACTGAAACCAGTCAGTGGTCATAGACGCAATGAGAGGGGGTCTTGAGAGGGCTAAGCCCCCTCAAAACTACTCGTAGCCCTCCAGAATTTTAGAGAATAACATAAGGTTAATGCTTTTTCGGGGGACTAAATTAATCATACAAACATATTTGCCCCCCAAAAAAAATGTTTTTCAAGTTGCGTTAATGTCTGTGGTCCAAAACCTTTTTAATCATCTGTGTCATATTTTTGTCATTTTTCATCGATGGCCGCCTAAAATAATAATAATTATAATAAATTTACATATACCTACCTAACATTTATAATTTTATATTCATCAAAAATCAAAATATAAGTATATGTAGATACTGAGTTATTTCTAAACAGAATTGTATGGGGGAAAATTATTGAAAATATATCTTTAGAAAATATTAAAAAATCTGATAATGATTTAAGGAAAACTTAAAAATATAGAGTTATAAAGAAATATAGTTACTTTAATTAATTTGTTGATATTAACGTTCAAACTTTTAATTGATATTCAAAATACAGGAAGTAAATGTCTATTGCTAAGGCTTAAGCGGTGTTCATTGTTTCTGTACTTCATAGCAGGGATTCCATTCGTAATATTATGTATATTAACATTACTATAACGTCTTTGTGTGAATTGCCCAACATTCTTTAACATGGAATTTGGAAAATCACTAAAAAATTAGAGGCTTTCCAAAAATATTTTTTTTAAAAACATCCTTTTTGAGTTTCATGACTTCCATTTGTAAACGACTGTGGACATCATTAATTAATTGTGTCCATTAAAATTTGATTTTTTATCATAGTTAATATTAAATTATAATTGATTCATCGTGAAAATTTTACAACTCTTTGCAGGCCACACAAAATTATTTCGAGAATAGCATTCGGGATGCGGGTTGCCGACCCCTGTCCTATACTATAGAGGTTTTCGACCGAGGAGGGGGGGGTGTATAACTAGTAACTACAGATTAGAGGAAACATTTAGTATTGAAAAAATTATAGGAAATATAATCGTAAGTTAAAATTCAATAGCTTCAAATTTAAAAAAGTGGAATTGCATGCTTTTACGATTTAAAGTTATATATCTCTTAAAACACTTAAAAACATCACTCTTAAATTTTAATATTTGCAGTAAAAATATTTAAAATAGAACATATATCACCCCCTCGGATAGGATACCTGTGATGGATGCATTGAATTTCAAATAAAAAATAAATCATTGCTTTTATAAAAAGATTCTGAGTAGAGCGCCAGTGTAATATACAAAACCATTATTGTTAGTTTTATAATGAGTATAGTTTTGGAATTTCGTTAAAATAATACAATTAAAATCGATTTCATGAAAATCTAGTATACGCTGTATACTTTACCGTTTTTCATTTATATTTGAAGTTGTTTTTGAAAAAAAAAAATATTGAGGAGTTTGAAAAATAACTTCATATGTACCTCGCTTACCTCGGTATATTCAGATGAAGTTACTATCCGAATTATCTACTAAAAACATATTACGGCACACTGATTCGTACACTTTTTTGAGTATATAATACATATAATATTAATTCTACAAAAAAAATTAACACGATTCTAATACAAGTTACAGGACAGTTTGGGTTGTATGACTGAGCACTAAACTTAACGCGTAATTCGAAAAAGTATGAAATAATATATACTTATTAGTCCTTATAATAGGTTAGCTAGGCCTATAATTTTATTTCAGGTACTTATTATTACGTTAAAAATATTTGAAAATACATTTTTTTGAAAATACTTATATTACTTTTATATTATAAAGTTGCATTATCATTTATTTTAAAAATTTCTTCATCCCCAGCATAATTCTGTAAAATATATTAGCAACATTGATTAATTTTATTCTTTTTTTTTTCGCTATTGAATATCAAATAGAATATAATGAAAAATGCTGCCGCTAGTTTCAGTGGCGGATTTTCAAAAATTTCCTTGGGGAGGGGCTCCAGAAAATAATTACGAATTTCAGTGGTATTATTTTTATTTATATTTCAACAAATTCCAGGATCTTTCCAACAATGACCAACAAATTAAGTAGTACATTTTTGAATTATTTTTAGATATTTTTTAAGAAATTGCGCCGCTGGGTGTTTCGGATGGCGCATTTTCAAAAATTCATGTAAAATAGGGAAACTTTCAGCAAACTCCAGGACCTTTCCAACAATGATTAACAAATTGAGTAGCACATTTTTGAATTATTTTTAGACCAGACTGAAGAAGTTGTGCCGTTGGATTTTTCCAGCGACGCATTTTCAAAAATTCGTATAACTTAGGGAAACGTCTAATAAAATCCGAGACATTCCCAACAATGACCAACGAATTGAGTAGTACATTTTTGAATTATTTTTAGACATTTTTTAAGATGTTGCACCGTTGGCGTGAAGTTAATGGCACAAAAATGTAAAATATTATAAAAAATAAAATTCAATCCAACAAACTTTGGAACTTTTGACCAACAGATTTGTTGAATACGTTTCGTTAATGACTGTTCACAGACGTCTGTACATAATCTTTACAACAGGGAATTACCATTACTGCAGAAGATTTTATCAAACTAAAAAAATAGAATTGTTGAATAATAAAAAATAATAATTCAACATTAATTAATATTATTTCAGTACATATTTTAAAATATAGACAAATAATGTGTACAAAGATTAATCGTATGTATCACTGCATATAATAAAATATAAATATCGGTGCCTGGGAGGGGTCCAGACTCCCTAGACCTTCCCCGTAAATACGCCACTGGCTAGTTCAAATCCAGCACTGTGTTTGTATATTTATCTTTGATTGCATTCTTGATCAAACACAGATTCGATCACACAACAGTTTATACATTTTCAAAATCATATTTTTCATTTCTGCGTATTACGTATTTGTTTACAGCTCATCGTCTGAATACACGAGTATTAAGTCAATACGCAATAATAATGTTTGTTAGATGTTAATGTATTCAAATAGAAATGTGATTCTTTTAATCATGCTGTTGACCGTCGAGGGTAGTTAAACACATTTTAGCTTTATTGACTTTGAAATTTTGGTTTATTTATTTCACTATATGTTTGGGTTTTCCCCCCGTAAAAAAAAAACACTTTATTGGTAGCTGTTGAGACCAACCCTACGGGATGTAAAAGTTTACCGCGTCAAACGACAGTGCAGATATGTATTTTTCAGTATATTATGAACTAGACGAATTGGATATACGATAAATAAATGATTTGATTTGTCAAATTTTAATTCTATTTTATTACTGATGGTGGCGATCTTCAAGGCAAAGTAATAAAACGAGCAATATCGTGTCAACATATGTAGCTACATTGTTTACGAATAATCCAAATCCAAAAAAGGAAAAACAAACATGGCATGACTTGACGAGATCTGAAACATGCATGCGACGAAATTCCTTAGCTTAGTTCGTATGAGAGGAATATTGAAACACGCTATCCACGCGTTTTTAGGTTGTAAAGTTTGCATTTATGATTTTCTCAAATGATTCTAGGTATTTTAGAAATAGACACAAATTGTTTTAATGAAAATGCAATACACATACAATACTAAAATTCAATACATCCGTCAAGAGAATCCCACCAGTCGTACGAAGAACACCCATCGTGCGAAGTATGTTCGGCCTTTTTGTAGCTACTTATGTAAATATATTTATATATATATATATTTATTTATAGGAAGGAGGAATCTAAACTAAAATCTTCAAAAATATTTGCTCTCTTTAAGCATGTAAATTGTGTTTAGTGTTGTCTTAGGTATTCGTAAGAGTTTATTTGCCGCGTGCACAACAATAACAATAAGAACTATAATAATATATCGTAACAAAATAGATCAATGTTATATAGCGTTATATGCGTTACGGTACAATTTCCAAGCGTCTTATAATAATGTATTATAGAGTCATGACGTAAATCGTTTCGAAAAACAACATGTCACAGTGTTATTTCTACTTAAAATTCATACATTACGAAAATGCACATCACGTTATTTGATTATTCTGAGTGTATACAATTTGTCAAATCGTAATATGTATATATAAGATACGTCGTTTCTTATATGCGCACAAAGAAAAAAAAAAAAAAGTTAAAATATGACGCGCTCGTATGAAAAATTATTGCGATTGAAGAACGTGTAAGTTCGCGTATATACTTCAATCAAGATAATGGAAAATTGTCTGGATGGAAACGATGTACGATGGAAGGAAAGGACAACGATCACAATATGTATCAGTGGCGTAGATGTCATTTCTGTATGATTGGGACTCGGGAGGGGTGGGATTTGGTTGGATCGGTATCAAAAACAATTATTATGTTTAAAAGTGGCTTTTACTCAAATTGGCTATCTACTGAAATATCCGTTTACAACTATTTCACCAAAATGTTTATAATTCTCTAAATTATTAATACTTCTCGTTTGTTTTCGTGGTAATTTATTTAAAATTATACTATAAATTAACAGTTTACATGCATAAATGAAGTTATTACAATTAAGTGGACATTTTCCTTATATTAGAGTCGGTTAAGTTTTCTATATCGTGCATTATTTATTACTGGTAGTTATGTTAGCAAACACTAAAACTAATAATAATCAATGATTAAAATTTTCAACACGTTCGTGTACCAACATACGCAATATTATAAAAAGCCGGACATACTTCGCACGATGGGTGTATTTAATTTTAAAGAAACGATAAATCATTTCTTCAATAAAACGATTCTGAACGAAGAAAGTTAATAATAATAAATTTTTTTTTCACATTTGCGAAATTTTCTCGCGCCAAAATCTTTCTTATATTATTTCCTATCTATGCATAAATTATCATATAGTTCGGATCAAAAAATGATGGTTTCCGAGTCGTTTTTGTCAAATTTTGGGTAGTTTTTTTCAAAAAAAATAATTGAAGAATTGAGAAATTCAAATAATGACCACTCTAAAGTACAATTTAAAGGCAAATCCGGTTTCAAAAAGTTATTGATCGGAACTTTTGGACAAGTATTTCTATACGAAAAGTTGTACACAGAAAAAAAAAAAATAAACACCACTGTAAAAAACACTAGCTTCTTCACTTCGTTCAGAATCTAAAAGTATATCAGCTGCATATTTTTATCCAATTATACGACGGATTCATTACCCTCTGTGTTGTTCTGTATTGATTTTTATCACATCATTGCGACCCTTAATAATTAGTTGGTGACCCATGAGGGGATCCCGGACCACGAGATGGAAAAACACTGACCCAGACTACTCCACGTAAAATATATCCCTTTGTCTAATTTTTGTTTTAAAGTACTTATGTTTTATTGTTTATCGAGAATTTATTTGCTTTTAATTAATTCGCAGGAACAATTCTCGCAATAAATCAACACCTTCTAGTTTTATATTACATTTTGAGAGGAGCGAAAAAGCTAATGTTTTTACAATGACATGTTTTTTGTTTTTTCATTGTACAAGTTTTGTATGGAAATATTTGTCAAAAAGTTTCGACTAACAACTTTTTGAATCAAAATTTTCCTCTAGACGGTACATTGAGACGTCGTTTTTTGAAATTTTCAATGTTTTTCTCGAAATTCCAGAAAAACCGCCCAAAATTTGACGAAAAAGACTCGGAAAAAAAATGTTTTATTAATTCAAACTTATATATAAATATAGATTGTCTATAATACGAGAAATATTTTTGTGAGAGAAATTTTTGAAAACGTAAAATTATTTTTCTAACATAAATTTTTTTTCCAGAATCGTTTTATCGAAGAAACGATTTACCGTTTCTTCGGAATTCAATACAACCACACGATTATCCCGTTCGAGGAGCGAAGAATACCCAAGGTGCAGTGAATAAACGTGCTATTTATGGTAAGGATTCGATTCGAAATTATAATTTCGCACACGAAATGGCGCGTACCTATAACCGTTTAGAAAACAGAAAAAAAAAAAAACGAAATTAAAACGAACCCGCAGTGTTTGAATCCTTAAGAATATTTTTGTTTACTGCCTACTGCGAATTCGTCGGCGGTTAAACATGTCGTAAAAACGAAAACGTTCCAAGAGAAATTCTTGGAATTTGGATTTTTGCTGGGAAACGGAAAAAAGTTTCCTCGCAGACAAAGATAATGTTTTGAATAACGTTGTGCTGTGCGAGTTTTGTTTCTTGTGGTATAAAACGAGCGTACGGTTCCCTCCTCCATTCCCCTCCCCCAAAAAAAATAAGGTTATGACCGTCATCGTAGGGAAAAGACGGTTCGAATTGTCCGGCGATATCCCAGGGAGATAAGGCGGGAAAACGTGAAAGAACAGGATTCGACGGCGACGACGGACACGAGTTGTGAGAGATTCGTTTCTAGCGATGCCGACGCGATTAGGAATAAATAATTCATACTGCACGGACAGTCTTTGTGGACGACAATGACGGCACTTTTTTGTTGCCGAAACCGAGACGACAAACTAAGCGCGTTTTATTGGGAGAAAAAAAAATAGTAGGGTTGGCACGATGACAATTGACCGGTCAAAATATGACCATTTTGATCCCTAAGATTATGACAATATATATATAACAACCTAGGGCATTTTTCGCTCCTCCAGTGGGCAGTGGCAGTTATACGTGATGTTTAAGGAGAGGGCGAAAATACAAAGCAATCTTTCCTTCCTCCCCCCCCCATAACATAATAATTTCAGCTTACACAATATATGTAATGTATATATTATACAGTATGTAAATTAAATGGAAAGTCAGTAGTTATTACTCCTACTATAATGCAGATATTAAAGTTTCGTTTTTTTTTTTTTTTTTTACCATAATATGTGACTTATTTACCATGGTTAAAAAAAATCCAAAATTCAAAACTGCAAAACTGCAAAAAAAAAAAATTGTTGAAAAATTTCGAAAATAGTCACTTTGTAAAATTACTTATAAGTGACTCAGGGAAAAAAACAATTTTGAAATCGGTTGAATTTTGAATGAATGAGAGTGTTTTATTTTTCAAAAAACACAGCAAATTACATGCATAATTTCATTACAAAGATCATGGTTGTATAAAATTGAGTTATGTATAGCAGTCGATGGGGGGCAAATAATACAAAAAATATTAATGAGTTGTGTTTACTTCATTACCTAATATCATATTATTATTAGTTATCTATTTAAAAGTTTAAAAATCATACAATTTTACAATTTGCTGTGTTTTTTGAAAAATAAAATGCATTCATTCGAAATTCAACCGTTTTCAAAATTGTTTTTTTCCTTGAGTAACTTATAAGTAATTCTACAAAGCGGCTATTTTCGAAATTTTTTTTTGGCGGTTTCGAATTTTGGATTTTTTTAACTACGGTAAAAGATGGGCTATAAGTCACATATTATGTTAAAAAAAACGGACATCAATATCTGCATTATATTAGGAGTAATAACTACTGACTTTTACAATTAATTTACATACTTTATACATATAATACTGTTTTTTGATTTGCTTTTCAAAGCATATTAGAAATACGATCTTTACAAAATTTTTGATCTCAAACTTGTCATTAATCTAAGTAAATTTAGTAAATCACACGAATAGTTACAATATAAATAAGTATAGCGTTTAAACATTTTTAATGAAAAATTATTAAACAAAAAATTACCTAAAAATAAATTTAAAAAATTAATTGCATTCAATTGTGCAAAACGAATGCAAATGCATTAGGCAGCAAAGGCATTAAAATATACTTTATATATTATATTTATATATTTATACTTTATATTTTGAAAATCATGAACGAAGATAACGGGTAATTTTTTTTTTTTTTTATATAACTTTAAAACGCATTATTAATTCTTCTTAGAGGAAAAGACATATTAAATAATTTGTACGAGAACAATAATTGTTCATTTATTATTAAACTAATTAAAAAAATAATAATCATAACTTATCGTTGCTTTGAAGTTTGAATTAAATTTTTTCTTCGGTGTTTTATAATTTTTAAATGTTTTAAATATAACACTTAATACGTTCTAAGTGTTGAAGAACTACTTTGTACTGAAGCCTTACTAATTGGTATTAAACGAATTTTATTCGTTATTTATGAGTACTTGGAAATACTAATTTTGGACATGAAATTAGACCTTACAATATAATATTATTGGGAACACATTATTTCTTTAAAATAACGTGATACAATTTGTTAATACATAAATTACAATTTATACGAATGTGTCAATTAATTATAAAAACAATTGAAAAATACATAATTCATACCTTCACATTTAAATCCTTTTTAATTAGTACTTTAAGTGTTTTCCGTGTATTAATATTACTACGAGAGTCGAGGTATAAGTCAAATTGAATGTAAATTAAAACAAAATTGAATCATTAAAAATATATAATTTAGATTCAAACATATATGTAACTATATCAATAATCAACAAGATAATTTTATTTTGCTTTTTTTTTCTCAGAGTCTGATTTAATCATTGATATAAGGACTAAAATTTTAAAAATTCAACCTCAAGGGAGGGGCTCTCCCTTTATAACTGCCACTACGAGTGGGATACTCTTGCGGGTGAATTGCATTTCAAAGAAACGATAAATATATTTTCTTCAATGAGACGAATCTGAATGGAGTTTCAATTTATTCAAGACAATTTTATACTTAAAAACGATGAAGTTTATAATTATAACGAAAAAAAAAAAAATGATCTTTTACTCGGACAGTTTTATATTTCACTATAAACTGAGAAAAGTAAAAAAAAAAAAAGTAAATAAATATAATAAAATTTGACGAGAAAAAAGTTTTTCATTTTCGTTTCACATTTTTAAAATTTTCTTGTGCCATAATATTTTTTATATTTAGGAATGAGGTGAAATTGGTAAAATATGGAAGCAAATATGGATAAAAATATGCATTTAAATTTATTAAATATGCAAAAAAAAAACACAATTATTTTTTGCCCAGAAAGTTTTATATTTCATTATTAACTGAGAAAAGGGGGAAAAATTAAAACCTGAAATAAACTGTTAAAAAAAAAAGAAAATAATTTTTTCCGCAAATTAAACATTGTTTTACACTAAAACATTTCTCATACTATCGTCCATCTATATTTAAATTTTAATATAGTTTGGACAAAAAAAAAAAAAAAGATAGTTTAAAAAAAAAATTGTTAAATTTTGGATAGTTTTCCCCAAATATTGTGACCTTAATTTTAAATTTTGGTAATTTTACCATCTAGACGCTAGAGGTGAATTCTAATTTTCAAAATTTTACTGGTTAAAGTTTTCGGTTAAGTATTTCTATACGAGAAAGTGTTCACAGAAAAAAAAAAAAAAGTAAACATAATTGTAAAAACATTAGCTCTTTCGTTCCAATCAATGTCAAAATCTAAAACGCTTTATAGTGTTTTTTTAGTTTTATAGTTCAACTTCCAGTTATACCGACAAAATAGGGCATTTATAGGTTGTTCAAATGCGGAAGGTGTGAGGTTATAAAATGTGTGGACACCCAGTAAAATAATATATACACTGAAAAAATGTCCCGCCGACACCTGTTGCGAACGATTGTACGACGACGGCAGGTGTTTTACTACCGAGTACTACGACTGACACTGTCATACATGATGTTATAGTATGTATTTTGTAAACGAATATTCGCGTCTTATTCGATAATATTCAAATAAATTATTCATATTTACCTGGCGGAAAAATATAAGCTTTGTAATTATCGTTGTCTCCGTATCCTGAGTACTCGTTCATATAGTCCACGGGACTTCTTTTCCCCCACGAACCTGTTTACATAAAAAAAAAAACGCATTTTCATTATTTATTCGTTTACAGTGTTTTTTTTTTTTTTTTTTTATAATTTTTATAATGGGGGGGGGGGGGGGGGGTA
>JAIPRM010001040.1:12193-25865 GCA_025469315.1 Stegophylla sp. TES_Ste_2020 | reverse complement strand
CCCCCCCCCCCCCCCCCCCCCCCCCCCCCCCCCCCCCCCCCCCAAATAAATACAGTCTTTTAATTTTATATTTTTATATTATCGCATTCAAATAGAGCGGATGTGCCGATTTACAAGCAGGTGTCTACCGCAGATGGCGACGGCCGACGAGTAGAGTATAACTTTAAATTAAACAAAAAAGTCGGACATACTTCGCACGACGGGTGGGATTCTCTTGTGTTGAATTTTAAAGAAACGATAAATCATTTCTTAAAACAAAAATAAATATTCAATCAATATTATTTTTAAATTGTATTTTTGGCTCGTCATATTTTTGCAATGGTAATTTTGCATTAACAATAAGTGAAATAAACGACTACTTTGTTTATATTTTTATAAAGAATTTCCATAGTTATAAAATGCAATATTGTACATGAAGAGAAATGGATTTCGTTTTCAAAATTGGCCTTCAATTTGTCTTCAGTTTTGGGTGTGTAAGTAAAAAAAAATAACGTTTACGATTCGGGCCGCAAATTATTTTCAAAAAAATATGTGGCCCGTTGGTATTTTGAGTTTGAAACCACTAGTTTCATTCATCAAACTATATATTATATTCATCGCACGTAATCCATAATCATACGTTTAGCGTTTAATGTCAAAGTCGCAAGCTGTAACGATAAACAAAACTGTGCATTTTATACAGGAGTAAGTGGCCTAAAGTGGGGGTTGTTCACTGAATAAAAAACAAATAAACCAAAAAAAAAAATAAACAAATGATATTCGGTTTCGATTACAAAAAGCTTTTAAAATAATCGCGAGTTAGTGGAATAAAGTTTCGAAAAAATATTTAGACTCTAAGTATAATATAAAAAAATGTAAAATCCAGTTTTGTTTGTTACGGACAATCTATGAGAACAGTGACGTATCCAGGATTTTCATTTGGGAGGACCAGAGCAGTGAGACGAAATTCTATAGTCCTCGTTGATTCATTAATTTTAAAAAAAATTAGTAGAAAGCTCTTAAAATCATTTTTTTTTTTTTTTTTTATATTAGTACGGCTTTATTGAAAATACTATGGATTATAAATGAAATTTTTTGACTTTTTATGGAATTTCGGAAGGGGTTTCAGTTCCCTCAACGCTACTATTCCAGAAACCAAACTGGAACAGTTTTTTATGGACAATTTTTTATACCATAATAAGATATTCTATTAGGTATATTCGATTATTTTAATATTTTATGAAAAACCAAAAGAATCCAGTATTGACCGCACTATGCCAAGAGGCAAAAAGATTACGTTCTAAAAGCAACGCATAATATAATTATATAAATGATTCTCTCTTTATATACATATATATAACTCTCACCATGTCCCTCTTTTTACATTCTCGAAAACTACTGAAGAGTGAGAGAAGACGATGGGGGAGGGGGAAGTAAGAAAAAAAGAAGTTTGCTCACTCTACAAGTACGGAAGTTATTAAAAAAAATAAAACAAACATATTTTACACAACATGCCAAGCCGACATGTTCTTTTGCAATTTTACAACGACCCAATTAATAAAATATTATATTAGTTTTATTTGAATTTAAACGAGTTACAACGCGAACATGAAGATCGAACTTATCGGAGAATGTATATATTTTACTGAATGCAGTTTGAATGTAATAGTTTCGCATATTATATTTTATTCACGTTTAAATCGATGAAAATTCGTTCTATACAGATACCAAGAATCTATTTATTTTTATCGGGATGCATTTTGCACTACTGATATTCTTCGCTTCTCGAGTGTGGTACTCTTTTGGTGGGTGTGTTGAATTTTAAAGAAAATTATCCATTGAGCCGATATTCATGAAAATTGTGTGAAAAAAACCCGTGAGGAATTTTTCGGCGAAAGAAAATTGTTATCGGATTAAAAATTGAATATTTTATGATTGAAAATAAAAATAAAATTGTTTTACGTAAAAACGATTAGTTTTGTATAAATTTTAACTTTAAACGGTCATGAAAAAAAGTCGATTTAGATATTGTACGAGATTTTTTCAGGTTAATTAGACATATTATTATAATATGTGAGTGAGTTAAATTTTCAGCTGAATCGAGAATTCACAATTGTATTGGATAGAAAGATTTTGGCGTGAGAAAATTTTGAAAATGTGAAAAAAAAATTTTGGGCATTTTTCTATATACATTTTTTTCTCATTTGTCATTTTATGTTATTAACTTCCTTCGTTCAGAATCGTTTTATTGAAGAAATGATTTATCGTTTCTTTAAAATTCAACACACACCCGTCAAGAGAATCCCACCCGTCGTGTGAAGAACACCCTTTGTGCGAAGTATGTCCGGTTTTTTTTCTATGTTTATTTTTGAGAATTTACTGCAATCAATATAATGTTACTTTATTATATGTTAATTTAGTCATATATTTACTCAGGCGCGCACTCAGGATTTTTTTTTGGGGGGCTTACATTTTTTCTTACTTTTACTTATACTCAATACACAAGTATCATTAATTTTTAACGATTTTATTTATTATTACAACAAGGTATCATATACTACCCGTACTACCCCAAAAAATCTAGTTTAAAGATATCCATAGCAATAATTTTAGATTCTGAGTGGAGCGAAAAAGCTAGTTTTTTTGACAAGGATATTTATTACTAATTTTTTATTTTTTTTTCTGTATACACATTTTTTTTATAGAAATACTTGAACAAAAGTTTCAACTTGCAACTTATTGAATCACAATTCGCCTTTAAATGGTACTGTTAGACGTTATTTTTCGAAATTCTCAATAGTTTAATTGCAAAAATAGCGAAATTGTAATATATTTTTGAGAAATCAATAATTTTTATCATTTATAAATTTAAATAAAACAAATTTTGGGTGGGGTTGTAGCCCCAAAGCCCGTCCTTTGGGTGCGCCACTGTATATACTTTATTACAGTAATATATATACTCTATTTATTGTTTTCTCTTTGGTTATGATTAATTATTATTTGCATTCAAAGTGCATTATGCACAATATTATTATTATTTTTTAATAGAGTTCATAATTATTATTATTATTATTATTATTATTATTATACCGTTATTGCTACATAATATTGTATTGGCAGCGACAGATTTTATTTTAATTCGCCTACTAAAAACTATTTATCTTAATAACATTCTAAGGACCGGTAACTGATTGTTGAGTCCAAACAAATTAAAATTTTACGACATACGCATTTATTTCTCATTCACTATATTATTATATTATAGTTTAGGTTGATGTCGAAAGTTTATTAAGTTTTTTTTAATGGAATGTGCTTATGTATGTAAACTAACTGGAAACTCACTTAAAACACTATTCGAAATTTGTTTTACACTGTCAAAAAATAGAAAAAAAAAAAAATGCAACGAAACGTTTTGACTTTAATTTCGAAAATCGTACGGTTTAAGCGTTTTAGGATGTCTGTGAAATAATATTAGGCTCTAATACGTAATAAATTCGTTTCGCACATGTTAACGCGAACGCGTTATATCTGATTACATGATATTTTAATAACAGCGATGACCCAAAAGGATTACAATCAGCTACTAGCTACGAGGGTTTTGCGCGCGACCGTAAAATATTTACATATTATGTATGGTTAACCGTTTTGACTTGTATCCCTCGAAACAATTTGAAGGTTTCGAAATCCCTTCGCCCATTGTCATATTGAGTATTTATTTCTGTAATAAAATGACGACTGCCGACCGAGAGTGTTTTAAATATTTTTTATTTGCACATTGGTAAAGCACGAATTAGCTTTAAAGCCGCTAAACTTGCTTTATTGTGGCCAATGAAGAATAAAACATTTTGTGGTTTTTGTGAAAATCCCGTACACTGACAAAGCGTAATCGAAACAATTACTCAAGTAATCTAACAAAGGTTGGTAAAAATAAATAATATTTCAATGTAAATTACACAACGTTGTTGGTTATTTTCTAGTGTGCATAATATTGTCTCGTATACATCTTTGTTATATCTTTTTCTTCTTCTCTTTGCCTTGTCGTTGCAAATCTGGTTCGCCATTTTTCTCTATTAAAAGCCAGTCTTTTCATGTCTATATATATCTACTACAGTCAGCTCGTTTTATTATTTCTTCTATATAATATGCCTTCTTCGGTCCGCCTCTTCCTTTGCAACTATTATTTATTCGTCCTTCAAATATATTTGTCATAAACAAATAATTATGCCTAAGTAAGTGACCGAACATTTTTCCACTTATTTCTTTTATAAATAGTATTTAATACATACTTTTTTCTCCCACTTGGTGGTAATACATCTACATTATTTTTCATTTCTGTCCAACTGATTTCCAAAAGTCTTCTCCATATCCACATTTCCGCATGGTTTCCAACTTCTTCTTGTCTTGTCCATCAATATGGTCCATGTTTCACAGCCATATAATAATAATACACTCCACACGTCATAACATTTGGCAAAAATTTGTTCTCATATTTATATTAAGTTTCTTGTTTGTTGTAAGTAGCTGCCGTTTTTGCGTGAGTGCTCTCTTCGTCATAGCTATTCTTTGTCTTTTTTTGTTGAGCATTGTAATCGTACTTCCTAGGTATCTAAACTGTTAGACTTGCTCTATTTAGTTATTATTTACTTCCAACTTCACTACGGGAATTTCATTTTTGCTTCAGTCACCACCATTGTTTTTGTTTTATTTGCATTTGTATTAATTTTATATTCCTGTAGTATTTCTGTGAAGGAGGTTAAAGATTTATTTGTTATATATCTAACATATTACATAATATTGTGTATTTTCATACAAGAGATTTGATAAGTAATTATAAATATTTTATTGTAATTATAATTGATTTAACATTATCGTTTTTGATTTGAGGGATGAACACCCACAATCGTTTTTTTCTCACTCAACCTGATATTTAATGACAACAAATGCCATAAAATAGGAACATTTCTTCACCGGATAACATCATTTCGTTGACTGAATATTATGATTCGACTAATTATGTTTCATCATAGTGTATGTTCCATAATGCTTTGTCACGACTAAAATCAAAATGATTGCAATATTCCTTCAGTCGATTTTGTTTGTGCGGTCATCCCTATGGACCCAATCATATTTTAAGGGCAATAATTTTAGAAATTATTTCGCATTCGTTTTGGATGTAATATTTTAAGACAACGCGAACAATACGGACGGATTTCGTTGAGTAGGATCTGTTTGGAAAATTCCGATCGGTCATTAAAATTTAATCAACCAATTAATTCGGGTCACTGTGGTTTCGATATTTAAGGGAAAAGTGATCGGTAAATAATTAAAGATTCGTCGAACCGCGATTTCGATTTGACTCGGAATTAATTTACAAATAAAGAATTTAAAACAAAGTGGCCACTACACAGCTGTCGGTGAGACGAGGGTTTCGTTTTGTAATATATTCTCTTTTCCATAAACTCAACTCATGAACTATAAATTAAACTTCGTTTAACCGAAATATGCTTTATCACGCGTTGCGCGCCAGACAAGTGCAATGGTAAATAGGAAAATAATATTACAGCTCCCAAAATTCAACCCCTAATGTGATTAAAAGAGGTCAAAAATTGGAAACGTTATTTCTTGGTCAGATTTTTTTGAAACTAAGCATAACATAAACACAAATTTTTCACAATTCAACCCCTAAGGTACTTTAAAGGGGTAATATTATGTGAAATAACATGACTTGACTGACTACCTGACTGATTTATCATCGCCAAGGTGAAACCACTGAAGTTGTGAGTATGAAATTTGATGGTCAGCAGTATTTTTTTTCTCGGTATAGAATGAAAAAAAAGGATTTCCGAAATTCAACCCCTTAGAGAGTTAAAATAGACAAAAAAAATGGAAAACTTCATTTCTCAGTTGTATTTTTTTTTTGAAACTAAGCATAGATACTCTGTAATTTAATGTTTGCAATATATCTATTTTTATCTAGATATATTTTTTTACAATACTGCTCGTAATCGGGTATATTTTAGTAAATTAGTAATATCACAAAAAAAAAAAAAAAAAAGAAAAAAACCACAAACATCTACGGATAATAGACATAGTAAAGTGTTTGGCTTACCGGCTTACCTCTAAAGCTTGTCCAATCGGCCGCTCTTTTACCCCAAGATCCTTGAAAATTGTCCCATGATCGTTTGTCCGGCGCGTTTGAATTTTCGTCTTCGTACTTGTCTGAATACTCTTCGTACTGAGGCACCTGGACGCTGGGCTATAAAACGAAACAAAGTGACACTATTAAGTACTCTTTTTAGTTGCATTGTACTAATGTCCTCAACAACATTGTTAAGTACCTACATGAAATAGCACTAGTTTCTTACTTTTTTTTTTTAATAATACCACGGATCAATACATATTCACAATAAAATCGTTCATAATTTATTTGGTTATTTGTTTAATGTATTTTTTAGTTTGACCTAATGCATATTTTGTACAAACTGATATTTTTCTTCTTTGGTATAAACATAGTACTTATATATATATATATTGTATCGGTATACCTACCTATTTTTTTTTGCAATTATTATTATTAAAAGTAATTTGTTGGAGGATCATAATTAGATTAGTTTACGAGTTAAACGTGATTTTAATTTATAATTTAAATAAGTATATCAATTCAATTTAAACATTCTGCATAATACGTAAAATGTTAAATGTTATTTAAAAATCAAATTAAAAAATATTTAATCTTTTCCTCAATTAGAATAGTGCATTATATTATATTATAAATGGCATTGTATTAAGGATCAAAATTTACCAAAAAGATTCTCACACTTAACAAGTTGACCCTGTAACAAAATTGCAATTGAAAATATTTTTTACATTTTGGGAATTGTAAATAAATAATATATAATATCTAATGTATAATATATATATATATATATATATATATATTATACTACTAACTATACAATGAAAAAACTTGTGTTGTCGGAGACAACTAATGGACACCGCATAGATAACATGTTAATACATTGGCCAATTCCCTGAAGAAAGGGTTTGAAAGAAAAAATATATTTTATTGTGTACTTATTTTTATATTTCTATAACTGGTCACCATAATTATAGGTCATTGTCTACCCGTCAAGATAATATGTTAATTACACTGTTATTAACAAACGTTATATACTTACAAGCATTAAATATGGTTATTATTTATAGAATAAAGAGGAAAACAATATTGAAAACTATATTATTGCAAAAAACAATAATCAAAGAAATTTCACGACGAGAACAATAATATCTGAATCACAATAGTAATTTTACAAAATATTAGCTGTGATAAGAAATAAAGTTGTGTCACGAGCGTTTTGCGTTCGTACCTTAAACGCAATTTGACGAAAAAAAAAATGAATCATCAATATTTTTTTGTTATTTGATAATTTTCCAAAAAAGTAGTTATAAGTTATAACAATTAATTCTTTTTTCTCGAAGATTGAAAAAATTATAATATTATTTAACTTAAAACAGTTATAAAAACAAAAGTTAGTCAACTATTTCCAGGTTTTTTCGGTTAATTATTAGACATATATGCGAGTAAAGTTATGTTAAATTTCCAGATTATATTATTAAGAATTCAAAAACGTTATTTATCATAATGGGTGAAAATTTCATGTTTCTAATCATAATAGTCGAATTAATAATAAAATTAGTTTTTTGATAATCTCGATTAAGACCTATTTTGCCAATCTTTCTACAAGTACTTTTCGGTTTTTGGGTATTGAGAATTTTGAAAAATAATCTCGTTAAAGTACAACCCGGATGTGAAAAACGACATATTTTTTTAGAATCATTATGTCATTATATATAAGTAACTATTGGGAGTTGTAAAAAAAAACAAAGTGTACAAAAAAATTACGCATTAGAACAATTTACTTTTGAAAATAAACTTTTGAACTGTTGAAAACAACTTTTGAATGCTGATTTACTATTGTACCGAATGTATTACGTACCTGATCCTTAAACCTCTTGCCCCAGCCCGCGGACTGCATGTCCTTCCATCCACGTTTTCCCCATCCTCCGTGTAATTTCTGCCATCCTTGTCGTTTTCCCCAGGACGAGTGCAAATTTTGCCAGTCCTGCGCCCGTTTTCCCCACGTGGTTTTCAGGTTTTGCCAACCGCGTTTTCCCCAGCCAGACGTCTGCAAATCTCTCCATGCCCGTTTCTCCTCTTGGTCTTCGTCGAACGACCTCGAGTAATCCGAATTGTCCTGTATATATATATATATATATATAGTAATTATACATTTATTTAGACAATGAAATATTTTATTTATAATATTAACGTGTCCTTTTTGCCGAGAAAAGTAATAGCGGATAAATTCACTGTATCGAAGGACAGCGGATCGAGGACGGTGGTAGATTTTGAATTCATTTTACGGCCCAAAGGACTCGGTTTTTGGGGTTCTAGGGATGTTTTTAGTGATTTTTAGACTGCAATTAATTAGGGTTGTCTCACGATCAGATTAGAGTGAATGAGTGAGAGGGAAACCGAAATTAGAAAAAAGGAAATATTGAAGCCCTCTCCCCATTCGAGCCCGGTGACAAAAGAGGTAAAAATATGTGGGGGGGGGTATGTATTGTTATATTATTATTTTTGACATATTATAATATGTTATTGAACAATTTTTAAGTTATAAAAACCGAAAGCTAATCCAATTTCGAGAACGAGACGTACAGAGGCATAAAACCAAAAGAAGGGGGAAGTCGACTCCGTTGGTGTTTACGGTCGTTTTAATTATACCTGTTCTGGGAACTCTGTGAAAAAATCTTTTTTTTTTTTTATACTTTCAAAACGATATTATTATTATTATTGTTAATATTCCGCGGAAAAAACTGCAGTGTTTGAAATGTGGACGTAAAATAATTTCATTATGAACGAAAATAAATACGTGGGGTGCGTTAAATATTGTATAATTATAAAAATTAATTATAATTCGAATCAAGAGCATATTTTTGTTTTATGATTTAAGGCGAACTTGTTTTCTTATGTCTAATCTGACTTCTCGATTTACTACTTAGTCCTATTTGCAATGTGCCTACGCTGAAAATTGGTGTTTTCGTTTTGAATCCAATATACAATTAATAATAATTTTTATTTAATATTGCTATTGTTTGGTGAAATTTTCAAACCGGACGTACCTACCCCCCACCACGACGAGAAAGGCAGTAACCGTATTTTTAAATTTTTTTAGGAGAGCCCATTAAAGTTTCATATCGGAATTATTACTCTATTTTTGAAATTGTTATTTGTAATTATAGTTTTCTAATATTTTACTATATGATTGGCGTATAAAAAGTATGTTAATAATCTGAAGAACAATAATAGTCATCATTTTTCACACACCCACCAATACCCATGGTGCGAAGTATGTCCAGCTTTCTTGTCGATACTTTACTTATATTTTCTTAACTTTATACTATACTTTATGCTATTTTAATTTAATTTTTTTTTTCTAATAAATAAAAAACAAAATTTTACTAAAAAATAATAAAAAAAATTGACAAGTAAAAGTGTTAGAAAAAGTTCCCAAAATTATTTTTTTCGTTTTATCGATTTTTTTGCGCCAAAATATTTCTCATAGAATTGTCTATCTATGTTTAAATTTTCATTAAGTTTAGATAAAAAAAAGAAAAGATAGTGTTCCGAGTGCTTCTTTTTTTTTTTTTTTGTCAATTTTCAGGTAGTTTTTCCCAAGTTTTGAGTAAACTATTGAAAATTTCGAAAAATACCCTCTTAAAAGTATCATCTGGAAGCAAATCGGAATCGAAAAAGTAGCTGGTCGAAACGTTTCGACAAGTATTTCCATATGAAAAAGTGTTCATAAGGAGGAAAAAAGTAATTAAAATAAACACTGTAAAACACTAGCTTCTTCGCTTCATTCAAAATCTAAAATTAATTACTGTTTAATTGTGTTTTATTAATAATTCATAATTATTTGTTAATTTATAATATTAATAACGATTTTTCTCGTCAGAATTGTGGTCTTTGGGTTTCGTACAAAAATAATTATTTCTAACCTCTTTGGTCGAAAAAAGCAATTGGCGTTTTCGTCGTGGGAGTATAGAGAATCAGAAAAATGTTTAGAGTGTAGTCAACGCCTTTTTCTCGTCGGGGTTGACGAATTATTTTCTTTTTCGCATAATAATAATAATAATAATAATAATAATAATAATTTCGATAGAAACGTTTTTTTTTTTTTTTTTTACTTGTTCAGTTTGACCGGATTTGATCGATGACGCTTGAATGACCGACTCCGGTATCGAAAACGCGATTACAGGACACAAAATAACCAATGTGGCCGCTATCCTTCCTAAAACATTCCGCATTCCGCCACGTCAAGTTTAACACCTGAAAAAATTGAACGCACAAAATAACATTATTTATTAAACATTTAACGAGGTAAACGATAGAGGGGGGGGGAGGATTTTCGAAAAGTCAATTCAACGCGTTTAATCACCCGCGAAATTCAGGGACTGGGGACAGGACCCAAATAACCGGTTTTGGAAGGACCCTTATACATTTTAGATTCTGAATGAAGAAGCTAGTGTTTTTACAATGTTGTTTATTTTTATTTTTTCTGTGTACAACTTTTCGTATGGAAATACTTGTCAAAAAGTTTCGATCAGTAACTTTTTGAAATAGGATTTGCCTGTAGATTTTGAAGTTTTCCCGTTTTTTTTTTGCGATTTCAATTCGGTTCCAAATTCCATTTCATATTATTTTATTTTCATATTATTATATTTTCATATTTTTATGCGTCCTATTTGCAATGATCAACTAATTGATAACTGATGCGCTTTTTAATATGTAAATAAATAAACCCAAAATTATTGAACCAAAATAAATGTAGCATACAATTTCGGGGATGACGATAATAAATTATTATTAGGTACCCACTAAAAAAAAATAATAATAAATTCTTATGTTGTTCCTTTCATAAAATATAACCATTATAATAATATGATCAATAATGTCGAAAATATTTAAATATTATATTAGGGTAACTACCTATTAGTATTAATCGTCGGTCAACAACAGGTTAATTCCCATAAATATCATTATTGATTATTAATTAGGTATATTTATTTATTTATTTTTTTTTGTATAATTTTCTGCGTTATCGTTTTGTCAATATAATTAATTGGCTCAAAAATAGATAGGTTAGTATTAACTGCTATTATTTATTTACATTATTTACTATTTTCTTTAAGTGCTTGTGCTTTGGGTTAAAAATATGGTAAAGCAAACAAAGAGAAAATTGGTTAGAATTACTTATGTAGGCTATAGCACTGTTACAAAAAATACCGGAAAACAAGTATAGCAGTATTAATTTTGAAAGTTTCCAAAGATAAAAAAAAAAAATTGAAAATTATACATTTTTTTTATAATATGCGTCTTATGATATCTAAGTGAGATTTCTGACTTTTTAATTTAAATATTGATTTAGTTAATTAAAAATTTCTTAAATTATCGTTATCAGTATTTTACAAATATAAAATAAAACACTTGTATGATCTAATAATTGATGTATACGTTAATAATAATATTTTTGTGTTTGTGACACTACTTTTTTTTGAATTTTTGGAGAATTTTTTATTTCGGAACTAAGTGCTACGCCTCTAAGTGAGAAATTATGATACTAACTCTTTTAAAAAGACAATAAATTACTAATGGCTAAGTTTCTTCGGTGAATATAAAAATAATGACAATACATAATTACAAAAATTATAATTACACAATAAGGGTTAAAACCGAGACGGAAATAGAAAAGTACTTTTTAAAAAGTATTCGGTATAAATGTAATAAATATTAATATTATAAAAAAAAGGGGATGTATACGGAATTTTTATAGTTAATTTAACTAATAGATTTTCATGTCGACCAAACCGGATAATGGCGAGATCGCTTTTGACGCGTTTTATCAGATCACATTTTAGTTGTAAAATAATAGTCGATTAGTGACGTGACGAGATTAAAGAGATATTATCTTTATTGTATTATTATTCTCAGCAAAGATATTATTCTTATTAAAGAATCGTTGATTTGATGTCACGCGCAGAAAACAATCAGTAAAACGCGGTATTTTCGAAGGAGAATTTAGTGTTCGTTATTTCTCGACGACCCCAAGAAGAAAAGAGACGTTTCTAACATCCTATCAGATTACGGAAACATTTTCACTCACCCTAGGGTGTTCGTCTCGTACTTCATACCTCAGGGAAACAGACGTGGTCTGATCGAGTGTTCAACTGTTCTATATATTATTATTGTTTTTTGCGAATAACGGTTCGAGTAAATTTTTTTTACTCATTGACATATAACGTTATGTAACATTTGAACTAATCAAAAACTATACTAATGTCAATGCGAATGTACAGGGATATGTATTTTTTTTTTTTAGATTCTGAGCTGAGCAAAGAAGCTTGTGATTTTAGTGATTTCACAACGATTTTTTATTTTTTTTTTACTTAATTCATTATGTGTACACGTTTTCCTTTTGGAAATGCTCGTCCAAAAGTTTTGACTAGCTACTTTTTGAATCAGAATATTGTTTAAAATGTATTTTTAGTAGATCATTTTTCGAAATTTTCATTAGTTTTTTCAAAATTTGAAAAATACTCCAAAACATTTGTCAAAAAAACCTTTAGAACTTTATTTTTTTATCCAATTTCTATGAAAAATTAAATATAAGTAAATAATTTATTATTGAAAAAATCTCGGCGAGAGAAAATGTTGAAAACATGAAAAATATAAAATGTTTGGAAATAGTTTTCGAACACTTATTTTTTAGATTCTGAGCGAAAGCGAAGAATGTATTTTTTCATTTAATTTCTCATTCGGAGTTTTCGGAGTTAATATAATACTGGGATGTAAAACTGTCTGAGTAAAAAAAATCTCTGATGACAAACAGACTGGCACTGACTTTTTGGATCATAACTACGCGTGGACTTAATATATGAATAAATAAATAATAGCAAACAATAATAATTGTATTATACTTGTCATCACCAGTCGAAATGCGCACGCCAACGATAACAATATATAAAGTCGTCGTAATTCAATGTTTTATATTTTTTTTTAATTTTCAAAAATCTTTGGTTTTTTGTCTTTTTTGAAAAATTAAAAACATCACACAAGTGCCGCTTAGCGATTTGACGTATAAAATACAATGAGATGTACAAAAAAAAAAAAAAAAATTGAATCTTCCCCCCCCTACCTCTCTCCACTCATCCGAACTCACCACTAGAAAAACGCCTGTTGATCGAAAAAGAACGTAGACACATATTATTAAATAATACACGATTACGCGATATTTTAACGATTTAACCGTTGTTGTATTTCCCCGTGTGTTCGACCGGTGTAAAAACGACGCGTTTGAGCAACAACACACGTGCGCGTTAAATTACAGATGACGTATAAATTATCGCGCGCGGAGAAGCGGTTAGCAGTCCGAGGGGAAAGTGAAATGCATTTTTGTATGCAATTATTATTAATTAAGCGTCTCGTAACCTGTTTTCCGCGGGTCCGCTGCGGCCATCGTGTGCGGGACATCTCGTATTAATGGGTACGCGCGGCGTAAAACGATCGCTCCCTTTCGCGGGGGGGGGGGGGGGGGGGGGGGGGGGGGGGGGGGGGGGGGGGGGGGGG
>JAIPRM010001039.1:0-43309 GCA_025469315.1 Stegophylla sp. TES_Ste_2020 | reverse complement strand
TTTTCTATCTATGTTTAAATTTTTATATAGTTCGTATCAAAAAATGATGGTTTCCGAGTCGTTTTTGTCAAATTTCGGGTAGTTTATTCCAAAAAAAAAAAAAAAAAATTGAAGAATTGAGAAATTCAAAAAATAACCTCTCTAAAGTACTATATAGAGGCGAATCCGGTTTCAAAAAGTTGCTGATCGAAACTTTCGGGCAAGTATTTCCATACGAAAAGTCGTACACAGAAAAAATAAAAAAAGAAAAAATAAATAAATAAACATCATATTGTAATAACACCAGGTTCTTCACTTCGTTCGGAATCTAAAAATGTACTCGACACACTTTTGCACAGCGGCATAGTGGTTGGGAATCCCTGATATACGTCATTGTGTAAACGCTGCTAGCTTCTTCGCCACGCTCAGAATCTGAAATATTCGCACCGAGAAACATAGTCTGCGTACGTATGAACAAAGAACGTTCAGTTTACTCGGAATAATTTCACGTCGGTTCGGAACGAATATTACAAGCGCACGCGGTCGGGAATAAAGAAATGATCATCAACCGTCACAAAAGAAAATATCGTTCCTAGAATTGTTTTCGGGTACTCCTGTTATGTACGAATTATGTAAATTAAATTTATTCCGCAAAACGAGTAAAACGTCTATTCCGGTTTAAATAAAAACAGATTATTTTGGAACGCGAAATACCCAAATCGAATTTCTCTAAGACCACAATTATTTAAATTGAAAACACGAAACGCGTCTTTTTCGCGATAAAATTATGCGAAATTTCCATTCGCACATTCGAGATGATATCATTACGGTATAGAACGTTTTGAAATTTTTCATTGATCACTAAAATCCTTTTTCAAATAAATCCGCGATAATATTTTACTGTTGTTGTTCGCGTTTTCTCACACTGTATTATTACACGCGCGTTTTGAAGCGCAAATAAATAAAATCCGTGAACCACGATTTATTATCGTTTTGCGTAACGCGCGCATTGCTATATTTTTGCAAAATATCGAGTCAATTGTTAAATTAAATCACTGGTGTTTATTTGAAATTCAGATTCTTTACGCTCCTGTTTACATCTAACCATAATTTGTTTAGCACAAACAAAATATAGAGTATATGAATATAAATAAATTTAAAATTTAATGATTTGCTACTCCCTTCTAAGCGTGTTACACGTGTGACTATACAAAAGAATACACTTTAAAACTCATTATTTTTTTTTTATCTTTTCACCACAACAATAATTTATTCATCGAATTAAAATTATCTTTTTTCCTTTGGCGATGGCAAAATTATTACCGTCTTAGAGAGAAATCTTATGTTTCCACAAACGATTTTAATAAATAAATATTTTTAAAAATTGTCGATATTAATTTTGAATGATTTGCCAGTTCGATAAGTCCTACATTTATATGACTTACAATTATTAAAATTATTTCAAACTGTTTTTCGAATTTTGGTACATGTAAACATTTTCTTTATAACCAATGATCGAGTGAACACAATATTATGTTACACAAATCAATTAGTTTCTTCGACGTTTTTATATTATTTTATCAGCGTTAGAGTATATAAATAATATTTTTCACATCATGTTACATTGAGAAGCGTTAATTCAGAAGCACTTACTAAGTCTACGTGGACGCAATTAGGTGAATAAAGGCCATAGAATTTTCTATTTTTTCTCTGGACTTGCTGAACTGTTGACTTTGGTCGTAGTAAATAAGTGGTGTTTGAATAAACAACTTACAGGGATTCTCAAAACCTATTGAGAAGGTCTCATGACCTCATGCTCATTGAAGGTTCAAGCTCTATTTTTATACCATGAGGTCAAAGCCCTCCTTCCCACCACCATTATAAGATTAAATTATTTACTATATTATATGACTAATTTAAATAGCTACACCATGACTTCAACTATTAATGTTCGGTATTAATTTGAATAAAATAATCACAAAATATTTTCCAGATCATTTAAGGTAGCTCTGTTACTCAATAATCCCCAATTATCACTTACTTACCTACAATTAAAAATAAAATATAAATAATCAGAAGCAAAATTTTCATGTTTCGTCTCCTGAAATGTTTCATTCCTCTCTAGAAGGGGATTGCCCCCAGGTCGAGAACCCTTGCTCTACCGTACAAAAATACAAAAATTGTTATTTAAAAATATATTCATAAAAAATGAACTGTTTAGATTGCCTTATTTTGAGCGGATAAATAATTGATCGATTACGAGAAAGGATCCGAAAAGTCTATCGATTAAAATCTATGAAATATGAGTCATAGATATGTAAATTAAGTGACATAATAAGATTTAAAAGTTGAAAATATAATTTAAATAATAATGCGTTCCATATTAATAACGAAAAACTAAAATCAAGAAAAAAAACGATTTTAAATTTGTTTCTTATCATTTCCGTATGGCTGACTGAAAGAATAACGAAATTAATTGAAAACATGTTTTGCAAAATAAGTTAAAAAAGAATAGAGATCCAAAAAAATAATTATTCACTTGTCGCTTAGATTTTTGTAAACGTTGTCAGTAGGCATTGAACAGTCTGATTTATTTAATTGAGTTGTTTGTGCATAAAATTCTGTTTTAGTTTTCTTTGATGTTTTCTCGTTTGACAACGACCAATAATTGTTGTCGAAAACAAACAATATCAAAATAATATACGTTTTAATAATTTACCTACTTCTATAGGTAACAATTATGTAAGAAAAAAATTGTATTACCCGTGTTAAATATGAAATATAACAATCCGCGGACACAATCGATTTTTCATAACCCAAGTCAAAGTGTTTAACTTTTAAAACCGAAAATAATTGATTATGTCCACAAAAGTCTGAAATCACGTGTCACCGCTGCTTAGTGATTTTACTATATTATTTACAGGGCCCGGATTTCAATGCAAAATGCATATTTTTTTGGATGATCATAAAAAATGTTTTTCAACTACAAAATTTGTTTCATGTGACAGAAACCTCAAAACCAAAACTTTTATTTTGCATTATTTTGCATATTTCGATATTTTTTTATTTTTAGGGCATATTCAGCATTTTTCAGTCTTTTTATTCGTTTCAATGCATATCTGAACAGTAACCCTCCAATTTTAATTTCTAATATTTGTACATTATACAAGTCAATAGTTTAAATTTAGCTAATTAAAATCATTATCATCCATGTTTTTTGGTTTTTTCCTTAATAATTATTAATCTCTCTGTAATTGTTGCTATAAAGTTTGAATCTTATCTTTACTTAATGGTCACCTGAACTCGAAAGACGGCAAATAATAAAATAAATTAAAATATTAAAATGTACAGGACCTTTTTTCAGTGCATTTTCGTAATAAAATGCATTTTTTTTAGGGCATTTTTGACTGTTTTTTAGAGCGTTTTTTGAGGATTTTTAGTGCATTTAAATCCGGGCCCTAATTATCTATAATCAATTGATAATAAGACCGTCAATATTACATTATTATTATCGTATTTTATTACCGGACGGTAGATTTCATCACGTCGAGCGTCGTTCACAAACGATAATGCGTTTTAATGGAGAAAAAAAACCCCCCCCCGAACACGATATAATATTTATTGTCATTAGCGGTGGCGTAGGCCGTAGAGTATAATAATAATAATACCGTATATTCCCTTATTTTTATTCAATTATTGTCTGTGAACACGCACAACAATATTCGTTTCGTTTTTTCTCTTCGTCGACAATGTGTTTTTTTTAGTTTTAGTTTTTAGTTTTTAGTTTTTACTCTTTTCCTGTACGCGCGCGTGTGTGTGTGTGTGAGTGTAGTGGCACAACAACTATTCGGAATTACAGAATATATATATATATATATATATATATAGATTTTTTTTTTTTTTTTTTTTAACGCCGGCCACGAAGTAAAGTTTTAGTTCCATGTTCGCGCATACATTTAGCTTATCTCCGGACCGGAGGACGGAGGTCTTCGTGGGTTTTCGCGCTCGCATAACCTATAAATCCGTTGGCCGTGATTTATTAGTCTTGATTTCTTATGAAACTTGTGTGTGTGTGTGTGCGTGGGGGCCCCGTCTTCTCGGAGAAAAGTCTGGCGCGCGTGTGAGCGGCAAACGCGCGCGGAAAGAAAAGTTTTCGGATTTAGTGACGACAGCGACTGTGAATTTAAATTCAATGACATTTTTACCAAATAATTCGAGGCGAAAAGCTAATGTACGCGACGGGAAAAGTCCGCGACGACGACACGGAGAGGAGAATAAATGTAGAACTACTAATTTCGTGAATTCGCGACGACTTAGAAAATATTACAATCGCGATAAAAACGTTATTGCCAAGGGCTACACGGCCACGGGGTATACAACAGAGTATATTATTTTATTATATTATTATGTGTTTTCACACGACGGCGTACCTAGGAATTTCTTATTGGTGACAGCTGGATGTATAATTTGAACGTGGAGTGGGAACTAATTTCAGGTCGGGCAATTTTAAATATACCCAGTAAATTTTATTTAAGACATAAAAATTACTTTCTTGCAGCACTCGAAACGCCTCTTTTCAATCTATTTCGTTTCATAATTATTAGTAATTTCAACTTAAACGATACATTTTCATTGACCACAAGTCACTTGATCATTTATTTTATGTTCTAAATATATGATTTATATCACAAAAAACTAATTCGTTATATTTTATACAATAAAACATATTATAAATTCATATTTTCTAATAATATTATTATTACGTATTCAATATCGTAAAAATGTAATACTTATAACTAGCTACAATCAGTTCATATGAAAAATAACCACAATTGTAGGTAGGTAGATCTATAACCATAGTCTATAGACTAAGTCAATTATTTTATCATGCCAAATTATTATTTATAATCAATTATTTATAATATCAGGATCATCATATTCATCAATTATCATTACCATATCATATCATAATTCATAATTGATTTCTCGTCTCCAATTACTTTACTTTTCATGACTATACTAAATATTTTGAACTATTTCTTTACATACAATAAACAGGAAAAAAAGACAACGGGACGGGAGTAAGGATATAACCTCTAACACCCCCCTACGCACGCCATTACTTGCACACCATACGAATATTATCTAAGTTGTTACTTTTATGGATTTATTTTGAAAAATTAATTCAATTTAATATACCTTTAAACTACAATAATATTATATTATTCACAGGGTGGAAATTTTTTTTTTTTACCTGATTAAGTACTAAAATATAATAAATGACATTGAAGCCTTTAAGGATTGAAAAAATGTTGTAAAATTATATGAAAATTGGTAATTAGTTTCAAACAAATTCTAACTCTGAACGATAATTAAAAATGATTGTTTAATGATTTCCGAGATTCTTCTGGACTATTAAATGTAAACATGAGTAAGGTTATATTCAATTTTCAGTTGATGATATCAAGAACATAAAATTGTATTGAAATAAACATCCAAAATTTTGTATTTATCCCAAAAGTGGTCAATTTTTTTTCACTTTAGAAGACACTTTTGTCGATAATGGGTGGTGAACATAAATTCTAATAAATGACTTATTTTACTGGTTTTACATAAATTTGAAGTAGTTTTTTTCTTATTTGGCGGAAAAAAATTTTGAGAAATGTGACATCTTTAAAGTACTTTTTAGAACCAAATACTGATCTATTAAGCTGCTGGACAAAACTTCTGAATTCGTTTTACAATTAAATAATAAAAGAAATTGTTGAATAACTACTGTTTTTGCTTCGCTCAAAATCCAAAAAAAATTTTTACACACAGTTATTGAATTTTGGCAAAACAGTTTGGTAAGTGGTTCGTGGATTTTCGATCATTGTACTCGTATCTCGGGCTAAAAATGTCTGACCACACGCTTGTGTGATTATTGTAATCTCAAAAAATCATTTCTCAGACAAATATTATTATTATTATTATTATTATTATTATTATTATTATTATGATTTTAAACGAGATGAATTTTTAATTACTCGAAAAGAAATAAAAAGTTTCGCATAATTTGTTAAAACTAAATGCGAATTGATTTTAATTTTTATAATTTTTGTGTACATATTTTATAACAAAAATTGCATTTAATTTAATGTGTAATTATTATTTAAAAGACATAAGTGCCCCCCGCTCTCTCTCTCTCTCACACACACTCTTAAAAAATGAAAAGAATAATATTATTTCCAACAAAATATTACGTAGTGCGTAGGTACTGTTCTACAATTCAATTTGTACGCGCGTACTTATGAATGTACTCGTTGCAATGCGACGTTTTCACTTGATACGTAAAATAAAAAAAACTAAACGAAAATATAGTACGTCATGTTTTTTTCACTTTATTGTACAACTACATTGTCGCCGCTTAAAGGGTAAATGTCATATATATATATATATTATAAAACGGATTTCTATGAAACGCGGTTATTGCCGCTTGTATGACGGCGTTGTTATTGAATATAAATTTAATTGAAATAAGAAAATATTTTAATGCGTGGAATAACGGTGAGTTTCGTATAGTTTAAACTGAATTTCAATATTTTACTTCTTTTTTTTTTATTTTTAACATCTGCGACCAAAGACCGAGTTTTACATGCATGTATATTGTATATATATATGGAGAAAAAAAATTCACCCTTTGTGCATCGCAAAAGCTGAAAAGTACCACCGGGTAAAAAAACGGGAGAAAAATAACAATAAAATCAGCTAAAAATAAAATAAAAAAAAACAACTACCCTATATTTTTACTTCTAGCCGTCCCGACGTTGTACACGCCGCTGTGCAGTGTAAGCAGAGTGTATCCCATAGAAAGTTTGCTGCGAGTTAAATGCCACTTAAGCTTTGTCATATGATCAAAGCTGTCTTTTACAGATGATGATTTTATACCGTTCTCGGGTGGCCCGTAGTATATCCTTTGAGAATACCCAATAAACTGCAATGCGCAGAACGGCTATATAATATATTATATAACGTCGAGTCCGGAAAAAGCGTGACTCTACAGTCAATTAGCTTCCGGAGTAAATTAAGTTCGGTTTTTTTTTTTTTTTTTATTTTAACAAAGGTTCCCCGTTGACATCTTGTGATCGTCAAATCGATCACTACTCGTTACGGATTTGATTTTGATTCCATATACGAATCGAAAATGACTAAAAATATAAATGACACTCGAAAATCAGAACACGTATTTTAAAATTCTAAAATTTTTGAAGTTAACAATTTCAGAATTCAAAATCTTTACCTTAAAACCTCATAATTAAGTCCAAATTAAATCCTGTTTGAGCCCGAAAAAATAAAAATGCACAATATTTTCTTTCTAATTTTACAGACTTAGACTTAAAAAACTTATCAGTTTAAATACATTATGCTCAAAACACATTTATATACATAAATATCGGTATGGTTAAAAATATTGTTTATTTTTTCCCCTTTAATAGTATTTTATTTTATCCAAAGTTTAAATTTTTCAATTTTTCATCATAAATATTTTATGAATTATAATTATTATATATATATTATAATTTACTTAATTGAGTTTTGTAATAAAATATTTAGAGCAGTAAAATAAATTTCATAGATGTACGGATCAAAATAAAATCTTGTTATAATTTCAGGCTCATACTTGAAACTTATAGCATACATTAATAAATTCGAGATAGGTTTAATGGGTCTGAATTAAAGACATTATAAGACTCAATCAAGCGCATTATCGGACTTAATTTGGTATTAAATATAATCTCATATCTGTGAGTAAAATATGTAACACTCTATTTAGGTTACCTAACCCAAGATAATATTTTAAGAAAACAAAATTTACATTATCAACATTTACCAGTATGTGTATCGTTCACAAACAAATCAATATGCCAAAATCCATTAATGATTTTAGTGTACGATGACATTCGTCGGTGACTGTCAGCGTTCTTCACTAAATGCTGACATTGACAGTAACAAAAATTTATATATTTTTCGAAAATCTTCAGCGCAAGGCAGGAATTTTTGGTTTTATTATGTAATATTCAAAAAATTTAAAAGATATCACAAAATTATCAATGATTTTTTTCGCAATGAAAAATATCTAATACTAAAATGATGTTTTGACTTTATCATTTTTACTCAGACGCACATTTATACATCCGTATACCTGTTGTATTGGCGATTTTCAAATTTAGGTACACGCTTTGAATCATAATCCCGGTACTCCGTATTAGAGACGGGCGAAAAATTTCCAACATCGGTGTTCGACTCGTACCGATAAATCGAAATATAAAACATCGATACTTTTAGTGAAAACATGCTGTAAATTATTATGACTAATATTTTTTCTTAACAACTTAACCCCTAAACACCGGGAAAAACATCGATGTGGAATCTCGATGTATCTGATAGAAGAAACATCGATGTATTTTTCCTACCTTTACCCCGTACACCACCACTGTCGGGTATATTTATGTTACGCATTTACTTGTCGCGCATCTACATGCCCAAAGATGTTAGCTGTACGATTATTTACTGTTTGTACGACAACGCCACCAAAAAAAAAAAACACTTACGGTTTGCTTATTTATTTTCAGATGGGGAAACATTTTCACAGAACTTCCATATTAATAAAAGCGTTCAACCATAAATTTCGCCTCGACCTGGAGCTCAACACGTAAGTACAACATCTCTTTATATTATACACATAGGTGTATATATATATAGTTTATATTGTAGGTACGTGCGCGATAATAATTGCTGTACGTCTTTTTTTTTTTTTTTTGGATTAAAAGTTTCGATTTACTACTTGCGAACGGGCTTTCGTATGTACGTGCAATAAATTTAACGCGTTTCGTTAAGGTTGAAAATAATTAATTTTTACGCGCGCAATACACAGCAGCCTGCAGCTGCAGCTTACTGCACGATGACTATGGGTTCGGGGGTAGTAAATAGCTGAAATTCGCAATATTATTACAATCTCTTGACAAAGTCTCGTCGACGGTATAAGGTTAGGTACGCTATACACGCATATTGTGTATACATAAATTACTACGGCCGTAGTTATATATATATATATAGTTCGGTATTATTGGCAAATATTCAATTTCCCGACGTTATAAAGGAATATATATATATTAAGGTACCAACCCAAGAAATCGCTTCCCGTTTTTTATCAGTAGTTATTATGCGCCTCAAAACTACAGCTACTCGCGCGCTCTTAAATGCGGCAAAATGTTAATGATCTGTAAAAAAAAAAAAGCACCCCAACGAATCGTTGATTCCTTTTTCGATAACAATTATTATTATTATTATTATTATTATTATTACATTATAAATGAGAAACGGATCAATGCCGTGTAATAAAATATTTATCAAACCGCTCTGTGGTGATTTTCGTAAGTTTTCTCTTTTTCCATTGTATAATACGTCGTCGTAGTACGTACATCAATATCATTTGTCGAATTACTGTGATTTAACGACGTTCCATTGTGTGTTTTACGATTTCGATAAAAGTATAGTGTACTGTATGTAATAAGCAGAGCTGAAGACTTATAGCACAAAAACATTGTGTAATGTAATTCGCGCTATAAATTTACTCGCCAATAGTTAAAAACATTTTTCCAATTACATTAATTCTGTGCTCGCAAAATACACTTCCTCGTATATATGTGTATACATAAATTGTACTCTGTAACAAATAAGTAAATTACGAAAAAGTAACTCGCGTCACATAATGTCCACTGGATTTCCGGTTTCCGGCAGTCCATAACGAATTTCCGGGTCGATCATTTTGTAACTTCCAAAATTAGTCGGTCGCTTAAAACGTTTTGGTGTATAAAGACGGTATTATTGTATCGTTGACGCGGAAGTAATATTTTTCGCCTTATTTAAAACTTACACACGTGTAAAATAAATTTAAGTTTCGTTGTGTGTGTACGAGTATGACGTGCGTGTATTATAAATAATATCCTGAACAGGTTTTTAACACGATCTTGTAAAAAAAAAAGTCCCTGGACGACTGGACGGAACATTTTTTGAAAACTTTGACTCGTCAAAATCATTACTCGTTCTAATAGCAAAACTAAAATAAAACAAATAATATTATGCACTTGAAAAATTTACTACTCCAATTAACTCGAATAAAATCGTTTTTGTTCAATAACTTGCTCGCCATACGGGCTATAATTTTCGAAAACATACCGACGTGCAATGGCTGAAGAGAAAAAAAAACCAAAATGAAAATCCGCAGTGGGGGGGCGCCAGTTCTGATGGAAGGGCAGGGCAGAAGTGGCAACTACTCTAGTCCCCGCAATTTTAAGGGCTCAGCTCTACAAGAACTAAAAATTCAAAAATGTTTTAATACATTTAATCAATATAACTTAATTATTTGCAAAATGTGAAAATTAGATATTATAATGTATGACACTTGTTTATAGTTATAGTGACTTCAATCGTAACTATAATAACCTTTAAAGTTCTTTCAGTATAAAAAAAGCGTCATGGCTCATTTTGAAATGTATCAATTGAAATTAGAATAATGCCCACTATTACGGTATTTGGAAATACAGAAAGGAGTTTATTCAAATTAAAAATTATAAAAAATTATTTTAGAAATATTGTGTCACAATGTTAACTAAACAAATTAGCTACTTTATGTGTCAATCAAGAAATATCATAATTATTGTATTTCAATGAGTTTATTAATATTTTCACTACAACTGGAGCCTAAAAAAAAAATTTTAATACTTATTATAATGATTGATTTAAAATTTGAATTTTAGATTTTGAGTGAAGCGAAGAAGTTGTAGTGATATTACAATAATGTTTTTTTTTTTTCTGTAAAGATTTTTTCGTATAAAATTGCTCGTCAAAATGTTTCAACCAGCGACTATTTTGAATTAAAACTCGGCTCTATATAATAATTTAAAGACGTCACTTTTTAAAATTCTCAATAGTTTCCCAAAAATAGGCAAAAAACTACTCAAAATTTGCCATAACACTTTTAATTTTTTTTTTTTAATTCAAACTTTATGGAAATTTAAATGTAGATAAATCATAAAATTAAAAATATATTAGCAAAAGAAAAATTTTTATGTGAAAATTTTATTTTTTTCTAAACATTTTTTTGTTAAACTAACAGTTATTAATGTGTAACTACTGAAGCTCTGCTTTAAGTTGTTTTATTGATGAAATAATTTACAATTTTTTTTTTGAAAAAGTAACACATCTATTGAAATTATCCTACCCAAGAAATATACCGATGATTTTTAATAAAAATATTTTATTAGATTGTAATGTTTATAAATTATAAGTAATACCATTATATTGTTTTGAATGTTATGAAAATTATAAATCAGTTTTTCATTTATTTACTTAGTTTGAACAATAAAAAAAACCTTACTTATTGTAATAGGTATAGTATATGGATGATTAATTACATAAAATTATGCACGTTGAATTCTGATAGGTCCACAATATAGTGTTAGAAAAGGAGCAATTTAAATTAATATATTTAGGACCTCGCAAAAAAAAAAAAAAAACCTGCCCTTGGTAACGCAACACCTTCCGCCGGCACTGAGGGGTGTGGGGCAAAACTGTTTTGTCCTGCGAGAAATTCCAAAATGTGCCACTGTGATGTCATTATATTGCGATGTAAATCTGGGGAACCGTTACGCGTATTATAATTTAGTCGGGCCGAGAGAAAAAATTCGGGCGTAGATTTTCTTTTCTTTTTTTAATTTTGTTTTTTGAAAAATATTTATCTTTCGTATTTTCTTTTTTTCTCGTCAGCGCTTTTGCTCGGTTTTTTTTTTTTTATTTTGGTTTTTTCGATTTTCTACGAATTAGCGATAACAATAGGTGGCGTGCACCCTCGCACGGTGTAGTTTAACAACTCGAGAAACACGTTGATCATTCGGTACGGTAACCGGGGACAATAGCTTTGTAACGTGCACTATTTCTTGAAAGCAGTTCCGCCGAGGGAAATGAGAAGCAAAAAGAAAAAAAAGAAATACCCATGTGTGTGTGTGTGTGTGTATTATATGTATGCACATAATATACGTGTGCACGTAATTCGACCGAGAAATTTCTCCTATTGAACCGCCAAGAGTGTGTATGTGTAACAACACAGTGCAAACGAGGAGACAACAAGGCCGTCGTCGTGTACTGAATTAAAACGCAATGTGGTTGGAAATGATTGAGCCCCGTCGTCGACATGTCTGCGTTAAAAAGAAGAGAAAAAAAAAATATATATATATATATATATGGTGTTTTAAAATGCAAAACGGCAAAGTTTACGCATCACTAAGAATTACCATTTTTAATTTTCTCTCTCTCTCTCTCTCTCTTTGTCTCTCTGTCTCTTTCTCTCTCCTGATTTTTTCCCCTTTGAATTCGACCGTTCGCCGCACACGCACACATACCTACTCTCACAATGCACACATTTTAATAATATTATTCTAATGATTATTTATTACGTATTCCAATCCTATTTCGGCGGTGGTTAAACCGATGAAAATGTCTCGTTTTTTTCCCCCCTCCAAGATTCGCCCGAAATCCAATATAGCATTAAGAAACCGTATATAAACTCTGATTAGTATATAGTATTTTCTTTCTCGTTTTCTTTTTTTTTGCTTTTTCTTTTTTTTTCCCCCTCTGCTTTTTCGCAAAACGTTTTCGCTTTTATTTCCCCTACCCCCATCTTCTCCGCGTCCTTTCTAGAACACATATTTTGATTACACAATAGCTTTGGCGACACGGTTCGCGTAACCGCCGCCTTTATATCGTGTGTACATACATATATATATATATGCAATTCACATCGACGTGAAAACATTTAGTCGGTCCCCGAAATACTGACACGATTTAACTTTACGAACACAATAATAATATCCACCACGTCATATAAACGTATATAAGGGGTATTTTCATTTCAATCCCGTTTACACGCTACGTTTGTTATTTTGCGATTTTATAATGTATTATTTATTTATTTATTTACACTTCCTTTTAAACGTTTTTATATTAGTTTTGTGTGTAACTTTTGTTTTCGTTTCGTTTCGTTTCATATGTATATAATAATAATATAATATTGTTATTAAATATTATTTTTACATAAAATATACATATAATAATCACCACAAGGGAACCACGACGAACGGGCCTCACGATATTCATCGTTTAACGCTTTGCTGCAAAGGGCGACCGTATTGATTTTTATTCGATAATAATATTATGTCATATTGCCTCGGCGATTTTAGTCGCGAATTCCGACGCACACGTTGCATACACTGTACGAGCAGAAAATCCGCCGGATTATTTATTTTTATTGAAAATAAATCAGTACACCTGCTGGCTATGACGTAATGTTATAATGAATGGTCAACGGAGAGGAGCGAAATGAAAACGTATCTAAACGACTAAATTCATTACCGTATGAGGCTTTTTTCTTCCTATACCAATCCGAGTCGGGTTCTAGGTTAGGTTCTGTTGAACCATTACATCAGGGAGAAATGATAAAGTTACTCTTCGGGAAGTTTTATTTTTATTAAACTTCATTCAGACGTAGTGTAAAAGGTTACTTAAAATCCACTATATATATATAAATATATACATAATATATGGTCGTAATCAATTTCGCGATAGTATGAAGTCTGCGCTCTAAACGTTATACCTTACGCGTGTTTCAAACTAAACAAACTCGGGTCTTTTGTGTAGCACTGACGAAAAACTGAAAACGTAAATCCGTTTTTATCATTCGATAATTATTATATTACTTAATAATTTAGTTAGTCTTCTAATTAGGTACTTGTGATATATTTTGTGCGGCGCACGTAATTTTTGCAGAAATTGCGTATTATATTATAGCGAAAAAGACGTACACGCGTAACTACTATTGGTCTGTTTTCACGTTGACACATAAATTACAAAATTAACAAAAGCCGGACATACTTAGCACGATGGGTGTTCTTCGCACGACGGGTGGGATTCTCTTGACGGGTTTATTTAATTTTAAAGAAACGATAAATCATTTCTTCAATAAAGCGATTCTGAACGAGGGAAGTTAATAATAAAAAAATAAATGACAAAAAAATGTTAGAAAAATGTCCAAAATTTTTTTTTCACATTTTCAAAATTTTCTTGCGCCAAAATCTTTTTTATATAATTTTCTATCTATGTTTAAATTTTAATAAAATTCGGATCAAAAAATGATGGTTTCCGAGTCGTTTTTGACAAATTTTGGGTATTTTTTCTCCATTGAAAAATTGAGAAATTCAAAAAATGAGGCAAATCCGGTTTCAAAAAGTTATTGATCGAAACTTTTGGACAAGTATTTCTATACGAAAAGTTGTACACACACAAAAAAAAAAAATAATAATAATAAACATCATTGTAAAAACACTAGCTTCTTCACTTCGTTCAGAATCTAAAATTTTACAACATTTAGCGTTTGGTCAACGTTTAAAGATAACAAATAAAATAACGAAAATAATAATTTTTTTAATTTTTAATTGTATGAAAAAAAAAAATTACAATTTTATAAAATATCTCTCAAATAACGCTTTTATGTTTACATTTGAAAATTCATATAGAAATACTGTTTTACTAGTCGCATTTAAATTTCCTAAAACAAAATAATCTCAAAACGTGCATACGAAGAACACAAAACAATAAAGTTTTGATTATACATTTCCACGCGTCATGTGTAAAAATTAAAAATAAAACGTGACGACATTCGAATTAATTGAAATATTTATTTTTATTTTTTTAACACGGTTCTTAACTCGATTTGGCCACTAAAATTTAAATTTAAATAATAATACGCACAAGGATACAAAGAAAAATAATTGCTAGACCGCTAGGGGGAAAAATTATTCGTATTTTGTACGCAATAATATAGTCCACGCGAGCATAACATACTTCATTGAGCACTGTATGAGTGCGGGTTTGTATAAAAATAATTATAATAGCCAAAATGGCTGACCTAGGACGTTAAATTTGGAAATATCAAGTTTCAAAAAAAAATTTAATTATTTATTGGCTATTGTTACAATTTTTATTATAACATTTGTAGCTTTTTTCTATACTGAAGACCAGCATATCAACACAGGATAAGCAGAAGGAAAGTGTATACGCTCATGAAAAACCGTCCGAAATTCGATAAAATTAGCAGCGTTACTAGAAAATAAATATTTCCCATTTTCTTAAGACCTCTGCTGTTTATTGCTACTCTGCTAATTTCCGATCATAAAAAAAAATGATCATGAAATGTAATCTTTGAAAACTTCCTTATTAATCAACAAAACTGATACTATCGAATTAACGGTTTAATCTGAATAACAAATAAAATAGAAATCCTCTTTAACTGGCAGCATTGTTAATTTCATTAAAATTAAAACATGATTTTAATAATTTCCATAAAAGACTTACCATAAGAGCCAATGTTAATTCTACAAAGCCTTCCTTCCGTGATACTGCAATATAAATTGATAAGATGAGGAGACGAATTTCTAAAACTCTTACAACCTTTGCTCGACTTGTTTAAAGACAGTTATATAGGAATAATTAACAGGAATAACGAGAGCGGGGAGAAGTCGATAGATTGCATTATTTCCACCTGATATTTGGCACTTATATCAGCAAGTTTTCAATAAAGAAGGTAAAATGAATAATCGCGCCATGTAAGTGTAAATGTAAGTGCAGGGGCGAGACTTATTTTTCGGATAACTTGAAACAGATTCACCCAAGAATTAAAAAAAAAAAAAAAAAACCGGACATGACGGGAGCGATTCTCTTGACGGGTGTATTGAATTTTAAAGAAACAATAAATCATTTCTTGAATAAAACGATGTCCAACATTTTTTTTCACATTTTCAAAATTTTCTTGCCTCATAATCTTTCTTATATTATTTTCTATCTATGTTTAAATTTTCATATAGTTCGGATCAAAAAATGATGATTTCCGAGTCGTTTTTGTCAAATTTTGGATAGTTTTTCTAAAACAAAAATTGAAGAATTGAAAAATGCAAAAAATGACCTCTTTAAAGTACAATCCAGATGCAAATCCGATTTCAAAAAGTTACCGATCGAAACTTTTGGACTAGTATTTTCATACAAAAAGTTGTACACAGAAACAAAAAATAAACATCATTGTAAAAACACTAGCTTCTTCACTTCGTTCAGAATCTAAAATGAATCGATATAGATAAAAGAATATTCAGATTAGCCCAGAATAAAGAAATTAGGACTGTAATATCGTTTTTACGCGGAATCGCTCTAAATATTTCTATTCATTAATCATTTTTTCTTTTTTATTTCATTAATTTTAATAATTAAAATTTACTTTATGTATAGATATCAGTTCTTTTTAAAACTTTATATCTATATAATATTATTTTCAAGCTAATTGAATATTTATAAGATTTTTTTTTTTTTTTACGTCTATATGTTATCTGTACAGCGTTTAGTTAGCGAAAAAAAAAAAAATTATAAGCGTTTCATACGGTTTATACGTTTATCTGTAGTAAATTATTTTTATAACACTTCGTATGTGAATAAGCAAAAAAAAAAAAAATAAAAGAAAAAAAAAGCGAAGAAAATCAATGGTTATTTTCGAATTTCTCGTTTCTCAAACTTAGGCGACTACCATTGTAACACTGTTCACCGTCACATTCTCTCGCTCTCGCCGCTCGCTCACTATACTCCGGTACAAGTATGACGATAAACAATAGAATACCGAATTGAAATTGAACGATTTTATGCAGAGTTTTTGAGTGTTTTCAGCTGACGAAAACACATTACGTGTATAAATATTGTACGTTCCGAAAGTGTTTAAAATTCCTACGCAGTTTGAATAATGACGGAACAGCTTTTCACGTGCGACGGTAAATAACAATAAAATACGCTTATTTAATTTAAACATAAAACGCCCGTATACGAGGCGAATGTTTATTTACAACCATGTTATTATGAACATAATATATTATTTAACGGTTATTTGTCGATAATTATTCCAAGATAGTTTTATTAGAGCGTCGTTTATGGAAAAAAAAAAAAGAAGTTTATTAAAACGAATATAGTATACAATAGTAATAGACCAGATGCGTTGCGTTTGAAGTAATAATTGTGATGAGTGTTTGCAATTCTGCATCTGAAAACTCAATAGCACTGTTTATGAAATAGAGAATATGTTCTCTTTAAATGAAAATAATCTGTTAATCATTAGTTCAATAATTTAATTGCAAAAAACTTAGGAGTTGGAAAACTTGGCTAAAAATGTTCTAAAAAACTACAAAATTACTGATAAATAAAAAATATCTCTAAAATGACAATAATAGTTTTTAAAGTTATGAATTATATAGAAGTTTAATCGTTTCTTTACCGTCATAAAAAAATGGTATGTGTTCACACTAAGATTTATTATTCTGTACATTTTTTAACTAATTATTTAATCAATTCTGTTAGTAAGTACATAGAAAAAATCTATAGCAAATCGATTTGTAACGTTTTAAATTATACATACTGGACAGAATGCATTTTTCGAGAGTTCTTTTGTGCAGTTAAATTAATAGTTTCAAGAGTATTGTTTGTTTTTTTAATTCAACGAAACGTATTTAATTCTATTTACCGTTGTGTTTTCTGTGAATCCTGGAGAAAAATGCGACAGCATAACAATTTGGCGGAAAATATGTTTAATAGTTGAAATTATATCCTCCGTCAAGTAGTATTCTGAATTTTAAAAATAGGGCACTTGCTGTTAACATCAAAATGCTTTAGAAATAACTACTACAAATTCGAGTGTCTAATACGCATTTAAACCGTTTAAAACTATTAAACAGGATTGAAATATTTTGGGATTAAAACAATAATTTAAATAAAAACTCTGAAGAGCATTTTTACTCTCTATGCATACCCAAATCGTTAATTGTACAAGTTTCATTGAGTATGTTTATTATGTATTATGGCCATGGAAAATCTAAATTAATTTTCGAGTAACCTTTATTTATTGCATTTATTTGCGAATTATAAGCAATTAATAATAATGGAAAAAAAAAAAAAAAAAAGGTGTATTTATCGAATGGAACTATACAACCGAACAGACAATTCTTCAAAACTAAATTGCATTCCAAAACTAAATTTGAATGAAGAAAATTATTCTTTTTAAACGTCGTTTCAATTAATCAGTTACCATCGTGTAAAAAAAAAAAAAAAAATGTCGTACTTATACAGTATCCCTCAGGGATTTACTAATTGCGTTATTTCCTGCGTTAATAAAGATAATCAAATTCTGCTTTTTTTTTTTTGTGTGACTCACGAAACTAAATTATTAATTTTTTAATTAAATATAAGTGTTTTAAATATATATATATATATATATATATTAAAATATAACTTTTTATTTTATTCTCCTTGTAATATTTGAAGATTTTACGGTTTTTATTTTTATTTTATTTTTTTACTAGTTTACCTATATCAAATAGATGAATAAATCGTTTATAACCAATATTTGATCGCTCTGACGTGAGAACTAACTTTTTCGAAAATAACACATGTGAAGTGATACATTTTTAAAATAAATATTTAATTCAACATTTAACTATCAATTTTTAATCGATTTCTGTTTGGATAATTTCATCAAAAACTTTAACAAATATTTTTGAAAAAGAGTTGTTGGTGAAAAATTGATAATTTGATTTATTTCAGTTCACAATAACAGATCCAAAAATTATATTGCTACGATTGGGTTTGTATTCATTTTGTACGCTCTATTCAATGCAACCAAAATGCCAGAGTACCGACTAGCATTCGCTCAATTATAAGCTTTCTTATAGAAAAAAATCTTAAATCTTTCTATCCAATATGCAATACTCGAGGCACAGGAGAAAAATCTGCTAATTATCTAGTGACAGACAACTTGTTAATTAATTTAGTGATTTTCAATGTTTGTTTTTATTTTTTTTTTTTTATTCAGAAAAAATCTTGTTATTATATTTAACGCCATTAGTACGAGATGAGAGAAAGCGTGATGGAATAATAAGAATAAAACACAAGCTGTATTAAAAATATAATCTGTAAATTAAAAAGAAGGATTCGTGAAGGTAAACCGTGTCAAAGAGTAAAAAAAAAAAATGTAGCCTATGTGATGACTATCTATGTGTTATACAAAAATAAAAAGTTCTTCAAACATTTAGGTATATTTAATTTTGAAAAAATAATCAACAAACATAGTGTTTAGCCTCGTCACTCTTAAACTCGTATATAACATAATGAAAAAAAATAACAAAATCTAAAAAAAAAAAAAAGAGAGAGAGAGAGAGAGAGAGAGAGGGGGGAATAGAATCCGATTATCTTTATTAACACACGGGAGATAACATAATTAGTGAATCCTCTCGGGACCTTGCGCAGTAGTTAGTATCCGACCCGTGTACAGTGCAAAAGAGTATATCACGCGTTCGGTTTTTATTTCGTAATATTATACAACATAACCCGTGCTCAAGAGGGAAATTTTGGGGGTTTAAACCCAGTCCATGGGGTTTTTTACTTAATTTTTAGTTCATATTTTTTAAATGCATACGCTGATTTCCACTATTTTAAGAGCGACTCATTTTCATGGTAATACAAATGGTTGAAAGTAGACTGTATATACAATAAATTGGAATCAAAATTCAAACCATTAGTTTTGAAATTATTCAAATTCAAGTAATAAGAATAATATCAATTCTTATAGGTACATTATAGGTACACTATATTATATTACCTATAATATGTACATTATTATATCTAACCTAACCTAATCATTGTTAACTTATAATTATGAAACTATATTTTGATTAAATATTTTTACTTGCATTTCTCAGATAAGTTATCCAAATGAAATTTTGCAGTTAAAATAGGGTGTTACCATTAGAAAATAAAAATGTTTGTATCGCCACAAGGCATAGTTTTTATAGGAATAATCAACCGTCCCAAAAAAATAAAAATAAATCTAAATTTCTTCATTTTTACCGCCAAAAAAAGGGGGTGAATGAATCACCTAATTAAGATACATAAACTTCACTCGATATAAAAATAATAATAATAATAATAATAGGTGTGCATTAAAACAGACATGTTGATATTGTGTTCTTTAAAACAACCCCTTTGAACAAATCCTGCACACGGGCCTGATAATGTGTAATACCTACGCGCGCTCGTTCACCTTTTACACCGTGTAGCGCGCGGGGGTGGGGTGGGGGATTATATGAATTGAATTTTGCGCTGCGCCGAGGTAAATGGCACAGACGGCAAACAGATTTTGACGACGACGACGGAATTTTAAAGCTGATAAAAACTACGAACGCGAATATAATAATAATAGGCTAATACGACCGCGCGTTCGCTTCGAACACGGAAAACCGCCTGTGTAAGTCGCGTAACGAGGTATTTGTCATCCTGTCAGTGTTACCACTACCGCCGCTCTGGTTATTGCTCGTTCGTCAATTATTTTCGTCTCTCCGACGACGACGACGACGACGACGTTTAACCGCGATGATCCGCGCGATATTCCAAAATATAGATTTTATTCCAACGAATTTTTACATACATTTATATTTATAATAATATATAAATATATATATATATATGTTCGCCCCCCCCCGAAAATCCCTTTTTCCAAATCCCTCTTACCTCCGCGATTTCCCGTCGTACGAGCGCTGCGGCGTGTGCAACGCTTTCCGTTTATATTATATATTATTGGTTTAAGAGATTTCGCCGACGTTGATGTGCGCGCCGCGAAATTTCGTTGTAATCAACAATTTAAAAGATAAATAATGAGGTCTGAGGGAAGATTAATTGGATAAAGTTTTGTTTCGTGTACTTGCCGTGTACACACGCGTACGCACACCGCCGACGTCGTACTGTTGCATCACCAGCAGTGTACACACTTTAATGTGCTTTATCGCCATTATTATTATTCAAATAATAATAATAATAATTGTAATTTGCCCGTCAACGATTTCTTTGTCTTTTATTCGGTAAACCAAAAGAGAATTTCGATACATCGGTAACAAACAACGTATACGCGCTTATAATTATTATTATTATTATTGTTATCATAATATTCGCCTTATGAAAATGATATTCAAATTACGATTTGATCGCTGAATAATGAGATGGCGATTAAACGATTTTCGCAATAATGCACACACACACAAAGACGACCGTATAAATTTTTTCATAGGGAGGGGGAGGTCAATTTATGTGTTGATAAACTAATTGATCCATTAAGCACGCTCAAACCTCTTTTTCACTAAAAAAATGTGAAAATTGAGATTTTTTTTTAAGGTTGTCCTGTGGCGGTACAAACTTTTTTCTCTACCGAATTTTATTCGCACCATTTTTTTTTTGTGCATTTTGATATATTGAAATCCAATTTCGAACGTGTATTTTTTTTTTTTGTTTATTCTAATTTAAACGGTACACATAACTATACACATATTGAGTACCTATAAGAAGTATAGGTATGTGGTAACTAAGTATCATTAATACTTAAATTGGAATAAATCAAAACATACTTATTCGAAATTATAGTTCAATATATCAAAATTCACAGAAAAATAACATTAATAAATTTATTCAATGACAAAAAGGTTTATATCTCCGTACTCGGAGCGGCGTGAAAAAAAAAGATATACAAAACATAGTATTTATGATAACTTAAAAGTCAAAAAAAAAAAAAGAAAAGAATAGTTAGAATTCAGTTAGAAACTGTAAAATTATTACATCATATTATATTTTAGAAGACTTCAGATAATTATTAATGAATTATTTTGTAAATTTCGACGGTCTTATTTTGAATGCAACGTGATAAGGTACCATGCATACATTTTATAATCATTAAATAGTGTCAATTCGATTGCTTGCATTACTTTTGACTTTTACCGAATTTCGAATACGGTTGGAAAATCATAATTATTTTTGCAATATCTGTGTGTTCGAGCGTTCGAGCGATTTCAGTCTTTTCGTTTTACACAACACGATTACTCAAATTTTGCTGAAATATATAAATAAAATGACTACTTTTTTTTTATAATTATTATTCTCGCAATTTTTGACACAGCATCTCCGTACCGTCCGCGTCAAACTATAATATTATTATAATAAGTGTCAAAATCTGATTTTTGTCAATTACTATTAATTATTTTTCCCGGAAAAAAGGAGTCACATAAATTATAATATAAATTGCATCACAATCGGATGAACTAAAATTCAAAACACTAAAACGAATTTGTTCGCGTTATTCAAAAATCCATTATCTACAGCCAGTTTGCAGATTTGGGCTTTAATTTTAACTTTTTTTTTATTGTTTCTAAAAAGTGAATGTTAATGCGAGAAAATTACCGATTTCATTCGGCAAATTATTCAGTTAAATTTAGGAAGAAAAGCAACTCGGTAAATAGTTATTATTTAATTAAATTAAGTGTGTTATTAAAATAATATTTCTTTTTTTTATTTTCAATAAACAACTTTTACGTTGGTATGGACATACTTGTCCAACAGTTTCGTACAACAATTTTTTGAATCACAATTTGCTGATACCTTTCATAGGTCGTTTCGATAATATTACTAAAATACTATCGAAACGTTTATTCGTATCCCGTCATCGCAACGAGAATCGTTCATTTCATATGGCCATTACGGTGGGATTTTTTTCCTATGAAATTTAACACATCACTATTGTTGTTGTTGTTGTTGTTATTATTACTCGACTCGCGAGCTGTCGTCCGATTTTTACCAGCGAATCGTGCAGTGCACGTGTGACGGAAAAAAATTTGTCCATTTCAGCCTCTTCCCCCCATTTTCTCCACTTCGCCATTACCCTCGCTAGGCCTTTTTATTATTTAACATCTTGTCAGTCGGTCGTACGCGCATTACGACATCACGTATGTTATCAACACACACACTAGTACATATACATGTACATTGTACTCCGACATATAAGTACATTTGAGTCCTACGGACTGACACACACACACACACACACGCATATACAAGTATAGACACGTACAATATAATCCTACACACACACGTACACACACACACACACGTACACACACACACACACACACACACACTCGCGCATACACATCTTATATTATAGGCGAGTACGGGCGTTGACGGTAGAACTGGAAGCACGCGGCGGTGATCGATAGCGCGGTGTCGGCAACAGCGTTATTTGAAAAGTGCCGTGCGGGAAGCGACGGTGACAGATAATATTACAGGCGATAATCGACTAATATACGTATTACTATTATTTCAAAATGTTTTTTTTTTTTCCCCCACGAGTGTACCGTGTATTGGTAACACGATCACGAGAATGGCAAATAGAATTCGATTAACGCGCCAAAATAAGTTACGATTTAATGATATTGTTCGTTTGACTGTATACCACAACGGTTCCCGCATCCGTTTCACAAGGGTTTCATAAAAATATAATAATTATTCGTTATTTAAAACAACGAATTCATACACACACGCGCACGCATATACATATATAATTAACAACGCTCAAACTCCACTCAAATGAGGTAATTGGGCGTAATTCTTAATAAAAACTAAACACAAAATATTTCTTGAGGCTGTGCGAGGATATATTGCTAAAAAAGGGCTCGGTGGTTGAAAACAGTGTTTATTTCAGGAGAATGACCGGAGGCCACTAACCCCCTCCCCCCCTTCCCCGGAAAAAAATATATACCCCAGGGAAATAACTATACATATATACACTACACAGGTCCCCCCTTCCCGAAAAGTTTTGATAAACCCCAGGTCTGAAATAAGCACTGGTTGAAAAAAGTTTGGGAACGGCTGTCGTACCAGGTACCTGCTATTTTTCCTAACATGACGTATATAATTCAATCTGTACGTCTAACAACAATGCCCGTGTCCGGGGAAAATGTAATTTTTGTCATGTGTTACAGTTTTAGCTCAAATTCACTGTTGTTTTTCCATATATTGAAAACCAAACTCTTGGATGTGCTGAGCACAAGAAATGCTTGATCCGAAGTAGGGTTTAAATGAACCTTTCAGACGAGTTTTACTGAACGTAATCGTGGTAACAGGCATATAATAAAAACAAGCACCATTGGAAAACCATTGGATTCTTTAGTTCGCTAAAATCAATAATAATTATATTATAAATAGGTCCGTGGAAGTCAATCCGCGCCAGACATGGTACTCATGACACTTATTTGTCATCTCTGGTGCATAGGTCTATTACTTCTTGCGCTTTTTATCTGGAAAATCTACGCATGGGAATTCTTCAATATTATGTAAAAACCATTCTCGCAAACACGTATAAACTATGAGGGGCATTTCTTCCCCTCTTATGTTTTTTTCATATCGATATCGTTATAATTCAAATAGGACTAGATAAATAAATGTAAAAGTTCAGACAGAAAATCACTATGTGAACCGTACAGAATTTTTTTCAAACTAAAATCATTGATATTAATCTGAATTTCGAATGTGTCACAAGCAATCTACTCTGTAGTATGACTATTGCTTCTCAATCCCTAGAGTTATTTTATTTATTTATTAATTTAACTAGACATCCGTCTGGGCCACTCAATTCTGTTAGAAATGTGGTTTATAATCACACGCCTGGATATACCCGAAGCGACTACGACTGTGTTAAGACCGATATTTGATTTTAATTTATCACCATTGGAGGGATATTTACAAAGTTCTTTTTTTTTTTTTTTTCAAACCATTCCTTCGTGAAACACAACCTATACAGTTTTGCATTAATCGAAACAGCAATACTCGGAACGGCAAAACTCGGAAGGGTAATCTCTGGAACGTAAAACGCGTAACTTGGACAAAATGTATAAATGTGAATGAAAATTTTGTTTCATCACTCACTCATTATGCTAAACAAATTCAAAATATCTCTCTATTAGCTATGAAAAACCTGCAACTGGTACTCGGGCAACAGATTCGAGAAAAAATTAACTTTAAAAATTAAGTGAATTTTGTGTTCGACACTCTTTTCTTTTTTGTTATAATCAATAAACAAAACAGAGAATAAGTTATTTTAAAGTATTATTAAATAGACATATAGTAAATCTGTTCCAATTCAATTCGATCTGTTAAATTGCACATAAAAACGTAGAAACAAAAATTTGCTTTCAGTGTTATCTTAGTTCGGTTTGTGCGCATTTGTAGGGATAGTGATAAAATAATCGATGGTTTAGTTTCGATACTATGCATCGGTGTTAAAACTTAACGGATGATTGCGCTTATTATCAATGTTCCCGTACATACAATATATCGGATGTACATATTAAATGATTTACAAAATTTTACAATTTCGATTTGTCAATCGATAAAAAGAAGAGTGAAATAAAAATACTGAAGATTATAGTTTTGTACCTGGGAGTTTGAGTGTTACTCGAGTAAGTCCCCCATAACGTACCCAGATTTTTCAAATAAAACGTTTAAAATCGATTTCAATGATTTCCCTATTTGCGTCAAAATCGATTTTTGTTCAAAATGTTCGATAATTTCTCTCCGAACAGACGGGAAGGAGACGTATATAGATATACGTATCTACGTCATCTCAACACCGCAGTGCGTGCGTGCGTGCGTGCGAGCGGGTTACGTGCCCGCAAAAAGAATGCGTACAATGTGAGTTTTTTTCTCACTTTTTCTATTTTCTCGCACACGTCCGCCGTCGGTGTAATGCGACTGGCGGTAATGGATGGAGCTCTCTGTGCAACAACTCTGGGGAAATACCGTGTCGCGCGCGCTGTCGGCGCGACGACGCTCAAGCGCGCGCGCACCCGCCAGTACACAGTGCTGAAGACGACCGCGCGCTGCCGCCACGCCATTCATTGTGACCGAGAGGGGAGTTTGTATTTTCTTTCATTCATTACACTCGATACATATATATATATATATTTATACATTCGCCCACCCGCCCGCCCGCCCTTGGTCACCGAACTCCGGCCGAGCATAATCAATCATCGTTCATTCGAATTGTCGTTTATAACCACTGACGAGAGAACGGTATTAACACGAGGTCTCCCGTTTCTCCCCTGCTGCGACACTCGCACACAAATACAAACATTCACACACATATACAAATAAACTTACACACACACACACATACACGGGCGCATGCGCAAACGCGTCCTTCCGAATCGTCAACCGTGTAAAACAAAAATATAATGGCGCATTGTCACTGTCCTCTCCTCCGCCCCCCCCCGGTCCCAGCTTTCCGGGCGATCGTCGGATATCTGTGTATACACAGTGTACACGTGGCGGCGTTATGCGATATGGAAACGTACGTATAGTACGTGTGTTTTTTCGGTGATGTACAAAAAAAAAAAAAAAAAATCTCATCCAAAAGCTCTCCGAGTGCACGCGAAATGTACTTTCCCGCCCACCCTCGCTGCTTAATTCGTATTTCACACACTCGCGCATATTATTATACGTAATACGTATGTATATACACTTATCACGCGAGCATACACCGTGTTGCTGTTGAACAAACAAGATATATTTAGCACACTGCGCGCGCGCGCACACTCTGAACCGCCCTGTAGACAATAGAGTTCACTGCCATGTTATGCTTGTTTTTTTCAATATCGCCCCGCGCGTAAGTTATGCGGAAAATCGCTTTCGATCGCGTGCACGACCGCTCGTAGTTTCGCACTACTCGTGTGCAAATGTTACTCTAACGAAACCGCGAATTATTAATCCACTTTCTCGCGGCCTCGCTAAGCTTTTGATATTATTCCTATGTACATTATATTATATTGATACCAACGTAATATAATATTACGCGCTCCATGTGCTCTAGACATGTGCTTTATCCCGGCCCCAAAAGTTCTGACTGTTTGTTCTCGCGCATACTTTATAATAATAACAATAACGAATAACGTCCAATTCGCCGGAAATCAAACACGTTCTTGAAAAATTTGTTTGAAACGTTTCTCGGCGTCCTGTATGTTACACGCAGGGACGCCCAAAGAAATGTACCTCAAGAAGGGGGAGGCAAAAAAAAATTGTAACTAATCATTATATAAGTCATGGTACGCAAAAATGTTATTGTAAAAATAAAAGACTGATCTAATTTGATATAAAATTACACTATTAGTTCAAACACTTGTATAAAAAAAGGACCAATAAATAATTTATATCATATTTTGTAACAATATATTCTTGATTAGCGACAATGGCGCATCATCTGAGACGAATGGCGATGATTAAAGCCCGGATTTCAATGCAAAATGCATATTTTTAGGGGGTGATCTTAGGAAATGCTTTCCAACTACAAAATTTGTATTATGTGACAGAGTCCTTAAAACTGAAACTTTTATTTTGCATTATTTTGCATATTTCGATATTTTTTCATTTTTAGGGCTTATTTCAGCATTTTTCAGTCTTTTTATTTGTTTTAATGCATGTAATCCATGTTTTTCGGTTTCTTCCTTAATAATATCTATAAATCTGTCTATAATTGCTAAAAATTTTGTATTTTATCTTTGCTTATGGTCACCTGAATTCGACAGACAGCAAATAGTAAAATAAATTAAAATATTAAAATGTATAGGACCTTTTTTCAATGCATTTTTGCAATAAAATGCATTTTTTAATGGCGTTTTCAAGGGAAAATACATTTTTTAAATGCATTTTTAACTGATTTTTAGGGCATTTTTTGATAATTTTTAGTGCATTTAAATCTGAGCCCTAGTGATGACAAACTTAGGCTCTGGGGGTTCAGAGGGATCGCTTCATTTCCAAAGCCTAAGCTTCGTACTGCATGTGTTGACATAAAATATATAATACAAAAATTTACTGGTCCAAACTTTTGGACAAGTATTTCCATACAACAAAGTGTTTACAGAAAAAAAATTTAAAAATAAAAATAAACATCATTGTAAAAACACTGACTTCTTCGCTTGACTCTAAATCTAAAATGGAAAAAATGCAGATATGACAATATCAATTGTTCGTGAGATTCATTTTATTTTATAATAATAAAAAGTTTACATTCATAATCAAGCAAAGCAGCTAGTGCTTTTACAATAATGTTTATTTCTTTTTAGATTCTGAGTGGATCGAAGAAGCTAGTGTTTTTACAAATTAATTTGATTTTTTTTTTTCCATAAAATCTTTTTTGTATGGAAATACTTGTCCAAAAGTTTCTACCAACAACTTTTTCAATCCCGATTTGCTCCTAAATGATACTTTTAAAGAATAATTTTTCAAAATTCCCAATAGTTTTTCCAAAATTTGGGAAAAACTATCCAAAATTTGTCAAAATAGACTCAGAAACTATTTTTTTTTCAATCCAAACTTAAGCAAAATTTAAACACAGAAAGACAATAACATGAGAAATATTTTGGCACAAGAAAATTTTGAAAATGTAAATAAAATATGTTTGGAAATTTTTTTCTAACACTTTTTCTTCAAAATGTATTTTTTACTTTTCCTAGATAATACTGAAATATAAAACTAGCCGAGTAAAGAATGCAATTTTTTCGTTATCAAAACAAACTTTATAATTTTTAAGTAAAATTGTCTTAATTAAACTGAAACTCCGTTCAGAAACATTTTACTGAAGAAATTATTTATCGTTTCTTTAACCACCAAGTTCCACCCGAGAAGTGAAGAATATCCATAGTGCGAAGTGTGTTTAGCTTTTTGTTTGGTAAAATGCAATCAAAATATTTTAATCATTTTAATAAGAGACAAATACATTAGTACACGAACATATCAATTAATATGAGTTCGTACGATTACTAATTAATGGAACGGGAATTATTGTAATCGTATAAAATCATTTTCGATTAATTATTAGATTAATTTCGTTAAGTAAGCCACGTATCAATATATTATGATGAAAATGTATTTTCATGCGGTTGTTGAATACTTTAAAAATATTTCGGTTGTGTATTATAAACGATTAATACGACGGTTTTACGGTGACTTAAGAAAGATTTTTCACGGGAACGAGGAATAAAGAACGAGTTCCTTTTGGAAAGGATGTATTGTATGACGAAGAATGAAGAACCGAAAGAATCCGTTTTAATGTTAAAAAGGGACGAGGGATTCAACGGATTCCTACGATCAAATGGAATGTTAATAACACTAGGTAAATTATCTTTAAGAGATGGCTACCTCATTGTCGACGATGTTCCGGTGTCCTTTTATTTTGATTCGTATATAGGACGCTTCGAGACGTCGTGTTATTGACGTAAAAAGTGTTAATTGAAAATAATACTGCACGTTGTGTGACAACAACGTCTATATACGAAGTTTTCTTTCTTATTTCGTCGGTAAATCATGCAGAGAAATGGAAGAGAATGATGGAGGACGACACGTCACCGAAATTTGTTTCCTTCTTTATATTATTTCACTGTCGTGGCCAAATGTTAATTATTTTTTTTTTTTTTTATTTTTAACGCATTCAGAAAATGTGAAGTCTATATAATATATATATACGAATACGTGTACGTACCAAAGGGTATTAATATACGTCAACAACATATTAAATAATAAATAAATTGGTAACATTACACCGTATGGACTAGACAAATAATACACGTACGATTAGAAATTCACCTCACGTAGTGAACTCTCGAGTGGTGTACACGGTCGACTGGGTTCTGAAATGTTATTTTTTATTTCCATCTTCAATGTGTTTTGACGTTTTGTATTCGAGCACACGCGAAAACACTCATAGCAATTACATTATATATATATTTAGATTCTGAACGAAGTGAAAAAGCTAGTGTTTTTACAATGATGTTTATTATTTTTTTTTCTGTGTACAACTTTTCGTATGGAAATAATTGTCCAAAAGTTTCGATCAGTAACTTTTTGAAACCGGATTCGCCTCTAGATTGTACTTTAGAGAGGTAATTTTTTTTTTAATTTCTCAATACTTCAATTTTTTTTTTTTTTTTTTGGAAAAAACTACCCAAAATGTTACAACTCGGAAACTGTAATTTTTTGATCCGAATTTTATGAAAATTTAAACATAGATATAAAATCATATATGAAAGATTTTGGAGAAAGAAAATTTTGAAAATGCAAAAATAAATTTTTGGACATTTTTCTAATATTTTTTTTTCTCATTTATTTTTTATATTATTAACTTCCCTCGTTCAGAATCGTTTTATTGAAGAAATGATTTATTGTTCCTTTAAAATTAAATACACTCGTCAAGAGAATCCCACCCGTCGTACGAAGTATGTCCAGTTTTTTTTTATTAATTTTCATTTGCATTTCACAAGAACGTACGACACGGACGTTATATTGTATGCACACAGACGCAGTATCTGTATTTGCTATTTATAATTAATATGTATTATATATGTATATTTATTATTTATGTACATTAATTGGGTTGTAAACTTTTAAGCGGTACTCTAAAATAGAGAGAAACTACGATTAAACTGCGGAAATAATTAATAACGCTAACATTTACCTTTACGTAGGTATATGTGTTATGTATAGTGTATACATATCTGAAATTATGTTACAATATTTACTATTATACGATTTGTGTATAGTTTATAACGTTAATTAAATTAGAGAATAATAACGTTCTATAAAATATTCGTATAATTATTATTTCACCTTTTTATTTACCTATTTGTTTTTTTTTTTCTTTTGAACAATTCAATATTTAATATAATATCTTTATAAAATGTTATTTTCGAAATTAAAACAAAACAAATTCATGAAATAATTAATATTTTCACTAAACATATGCAGAAGAAACAATTCTGTTACGTATATAGAATATAAAAGGCACTTCAGGTAATCTTTAATACCAGTTTATACTTTTTTTTTTTTACTGTAATTATAACGTCTTTATTCATTTTAAAGAAGTTTACATTTTACGAAAAAGCGTTGTTATTACAATATAATAATTTTCAAGTGACATACAAAGTTTTACGAATAAATATAAAGCGTTGAGATTACGATTTTTTAATGTTCTAAAACGGCAGTCTTTTTATTTTTGAAATCATAAAATATATACACGCGTCGAATTTAATTTATGAAAATGTGTGATTCGATTGAAGCGGCGGCGGCGTACAGGTAGCGTTTTTTACCGTATAGAGGTAGTAAAGTTATTCGATTATTCTATAACGTGACGTTATTGATACATTTATGAATATTATCCGAGAAAATACTATTTTCTTTATGGTATATATTCGGTTTACTAAATTAGAGTTTTCGTGTCAAAAACGACCGGATCGATTACGCGTTTTTGACACGAAAAAAAAAATTAATAAAATAATGTCAATTCCGTTCAAAAACGTAATACGTTCTTCGTCCAAAACTTCGTGACATTCCGTTGTCTTATGCGAATCGCACATTTATATTTCTTATAAATATCGCTACAGGTGCTGGCGTGCTGACTCGATAAAATTATTCACACGTATAATGAACAATAATTATTTTCCTAACCGTATTAAAACAATTAAACACGACGTCTCACGTCCCAGCGAGTTCGTGTTAATTGTCACGATATACCTATAGATATATATTATATACGTAAAATACGCGTATTTGACTGTCGTTTTTTCTCCCCCACCCCCTCCAACCGGCAGTAACGCCTAGTCGGCGAATATTATTATAAAAGCTCATAGTTGCAGACGGCGGCGACGTGGAATGTCGAAATTTCGAAACGACACACATGCACACGACGCTTCCCCCGACCCGAGACCGACGACTGTCAATCAAATTAATTTTCCTATTAAAAATAATACCGTTTTCCCGATGATTCGACAATATTTCGGTCCGGGCAAAAAGACATTTGTCAAACCCCTTTCCCGCCGCCGCCACCACCACCGGAATCAGGAGGAGCTTATAAAATATATGCTATCCGTCAAGATCGAAGGAACTGGCGGAATAAATCCTATTATTTGTAGACCGATATAAGTAATCCGACATGGCAGCCCGGGATCCCCCTCTCTCTCTATCTTCCCGCAACGGATTCACTATTCTCCCAAACACACACACACACACACACACACTAATGACGTATCGTATATACTTTTTTATTCCCGTTTTTCTTTCTCTTTCCGTAAATACGTATATATACACACGCGCGCGCGCGTACACGCCAATGTCCGTTCGCTGCTAAAATCCGTCGGTCGCAATGTAACCACTGAACACCGGAAACTGGGTTTTAGGTCAAATCCGGTCACAACCAATATACCGCAGCCGACGCATAATACGTGTACGCCTACATCTATATATATATATATATATGTATATAAATAATCGAGTCTTCTCCGAATCCGTCAATAGGTAGTAGTAGTAGTAGTAGTAGTATAGTAGTACGCGACTGGTTTGTTTGCTGTGCGCCACACAATTCATAGTGGGCCGAAATCAATAAAAAAATAAAATGGTTTTTGCAACGTCCGAGCCGCGCGCGGCATCCCACCGCGAAGACGACGACGACGACGACGACGACGACGATGTATTTTAACAAAAGAACGAAAAATCTTTATTATTAAAAATCAATACTCCGGTACGATGCTGTGAATGACAGCCACGGCGTATGGATTATTATTAAACGAATATTGGTACAAGAAGGAAGAGTAAACGTCATACGTATAGTAAATTGAAATCTAACGTTATGTACTTTTAAATATAATAATATGTATGTATATACGGTAGAAGAGTAAAAATTTAATTTAAAAACTACCGGCGATTCGCATACTAATCCATAAAAAAAAAAATGAAATAAAAAACGATACAGTTTTATGTTTATGACACAAACACACTATTAACGTGACGGCCGATACTCTATATACATATTAAAATTCTGTATGACGTCGAAACGCTTTGAAGTCGATTATTCATCGCATAATCTAAAATAATATACATAATAAGTAGGGTCGACGTTAACGAATAATCCCGAACTCAAAGTTCAGCGACAAAAAGTCTGGAAATAAAAAAAAAAAAAAAAGAAAATTAAAACGAAATAGTTATTACCTTTACTCTATTTGTTTGTTGTCGTCATAATTAAAGTCGAAATCGAAATACAAATTGAATTACATATTATTTTTAATTTATTAAAGTTGACATTAACCTTTCGTCAGAAATCTGAGTTGATATAATACACCATTTAATGCTTAATTGATTACCAATAAATTCATACATTTTATTATTTTTTATCAAATATGAATTTTGTATATAAATGTATAATTAATAATTTAACAATTAAATGCGATTTTTTTTTAAATAATTATAATATATTTTCAACATCAATGTATATTAAAATATCAAAAAATTACTAGTTATTATTCTATATTATTATTTTATATTTAATATTGTATTTATAAATTAACTCAGTCTTTAAATTTGTAGCAAAAGTTATTTATACATGCTTCAATCATTATTTATTGATTACGGACAAGGATGAAAAGATAAAGAAACTGTCAAAGCATTTTGTCTATCTTCTATTCATTAAGGCTGCCATATATTTGAGATTGAAAATCAAGACATTTAATTTTAGGAACCCCTTCATCCATTTGAGCAACTATGTAGAAGCTTGGGAGACTTTCCAAGAAATCCATTGAAAGCCCGCCTTCATGATTTTTATAAATCACATAACATTGTTGCCATTAAGAGAGACTATATCAAACAAATACATAATTTAGCCCCCCTCCCGAAATTTGTATCATAATTTTGCCAATGCTTGTACCTATTTATCAACTATTTTGACCGAATCGTTCATATCAAAAAGTAACTTATCGATAACATTTTTAAAAATGGAACACAATTATTCCAACAAACATTGTGATGGATCATTTAACGTAAATAGCAAAATTTTGAAAATCATTCTTATGACGCTTGGATGTAAACAGTTAGGTCTAATCACAGATATTTAAACATGCATGTCTATATATAACTATAGAATTTGATTAACACAGCAGCATCTGCTGTTCCCAAGTGGGAAAAGAATTTCAAACAAATATACATAATATAAATATTTTAATTGAATATTTTGGAATTAAAAATTAATATTATTACTTTAAAACATCAGATAGGTACCTAAATATACATTTTACAAAATACGGGACTTGTTTTATGAATCTGGTATTATTCTTCGTCCCAACCTGGGCTTATGAATAACGGGACAGCGTGCTAAAAACCGGTAGTGTTCCGGCTTAATCGGGGTGAATGGCAGCCCTACTATTCATAGCTAGGTGAACTAAAAATCTGTTTCAAAAACTAATAACATTTGAGATTTTTTTTTTGCATACTTTAGTATTTCGTTTAAAAATTGCAAATTCATGATTCTTTGTGAATATTAATGCATTTTTTGTAAAATATATCCCATAAACAAAAGTTGAACGCAAAAATACAAATTTACAGGAATGAAAACGATAAAATATTATAATGTTTATAAAAATGTATATGTATATATTTTGATCTATAGATGTTTTTCTCGTTTAAAAAATATTTTTCTGGCAAACGTCATCGTTTAGACATTGAAAATATAATATATTCGGATACTTAATGCAATAAATTTACTATGCTTACAATTACATTTTCTTATTTATTAGTTATTACCTATCAGAATGTAAGATTTCATAAAAATTATTTTAAAAAATATTCATAAATATTAAACTCATTTTACTCATTTTTTTCATATTTAGTTTTTTTCGTGCATCTAAATTTGGACAAGGAGATATTGATTTATTTACAAATATAAATATTACATATTAGTAAAATTTATTTAAGACGTTTTGTATCTTATTTTTGTAATTTATTTAATGTACCTTAGCAAATATTATCCTTAATACCTAAATAATTAGAATATAATATCAAAAACTACTCATTCGAATTTCGAAATGTAAATAAAATCCAGCAGTGAAAAATAGTGTATTACATTTTTGAAAAAAAAAATTATACCACCACATCCTTTAAAAATGTATAACTTGTTATAAACTAACAAATAATTAGGCATGCAAATTAATAATACAAAACGAATTCAGGAAAACGATAAAAATTTCATATTAATATTATTGTGCAACAAAACCCGTGTAGTGTGTAGTTAATGTTGATATTTATGTCTGAATAATAATTTATTAAAATTATTCACTGCGCGCTAATTGACAGGTAATGGCGAAAAAAAAAGTAATTCGAAACAGCGAGCAAATAAATAAATATATAATTACTGCGGTGAATACGCCATTATTGAAAATACACATTTCTCTGCATAGGGACAGTTACCGTTTAATGGCGTATCTGAATTCCAAAGCGCGCAAACTATTCCGTCCGGCACTCGCCGTGTAAACGGAATTTAATTCAATCTAAGCTGGCCATATTTTTCCCCTTTTTTCGAATTTGCATAAGGCCTCGTTTATTTTACATTTTTAATAACATTCGCCCCCTGTCCGGGAGTGACCGAGTTAAAAACGAATTAAAATACAGCGCGATTTTAAGAGCTCTTTTTTTTTTTTATAGGAGGTGGTGCGCGGTCGAGAGTTAAACTCTACACTAGTAGTAGGTTGAGAGAGAGATATATAATAGAGCGCGGATAAACGATTTTCCTTTTTTTTTTTTATCGAATTCGAAATTGAACTATATTATTTTCGTTAATCGCGCGTCATAAAATAAACACGAGAATACCGCTTTCGCTATGACGAATAAAATAATAAAAACGCTAATTAAAAAACAAAGAAATAACAATAATAATATTTAGTTTTCATTATTTCCAGATAAAAAGAAAAAAAAGTTAATGCCGAAAAAATATTAATTAACGAGACGAAGTCTTGTTTTGTATAATAAATCAAACAATATATTATTATTATTATTATTATTATTATACATTCTGCGTGCGTCGTATACACTTTTGCGGACGTTAAACGTAAAGCGTAGGCGTAGAATACGAGAATTTTTTTTTTTTTTTTTTCAGAGTTACATTCGCTTTGTTTAATTTATGTGCGAGTTTAATAAAAACACGGTCGTGTTTGTTTTGTTTCAGACAATTACTAGCACCGAATTTAGTACAGAAACATTTTTTACCTCATGGAAATGAACAGGTTTCCAAACAAGTACGTATAATACTACACTACTGTACAACAACAACAATATAGCACTACAACACAACTGCAGTTACCGTAATTTATAAATCGCACTTCATGAATCTTAATTAAAACGAAAGCATAAATTTCTCCGTTGTAAAATGTTTTTTTTTTTTTTTTTTAAAGGTGATTAAAATAATTATTTTTGACATGATTTAATTATGTCTGATGTCGGAGCCCCTGCGCACGGATCGCGTACAGCTTCGCTCGCGTAAATGAGATTCGGATGGGGGAAAAAATCTTGTTCGTTTTCAGTGGAAAAAATGTAATATTGTTTTCGAGTATTTATCAAAACGTAATTCTATATACGCGTCATAAATCAAGAACACCCTCTCTACTCGACTACTATACAGTCATTTTCTTTACAACAAAAGCCGTCGCGGTTGAGGTCATAGTTCTCGTTCTGACATTTGCGACGCGAGATTCGGTCGAGACGCGAACCGATAGCAATAATTATTATCGGAATTTAATTCTAAAAATATTCATATTTTAATGACCAAAACTGAGTCCCGAAAAAAAAAAAGCTCTCGGAATGATTCGCGATGCAACAGTCAATAAGTGAATACCCTCTTACCCCCTACCTCTGGTAAAATGTCCAAGGAAAATCATACCTGGGTAAATATCTTATTATATTCTTAACGTCCTCAGGCGTGATTTTCCGAGTATCTTTAAAGTATTAAAACTAGAAAAAACACATTTTTTTGTTAAAACTTCAAAAGTTTTGTCCAGGAATTTAAAAGATTAGAAATTTTTCTCATGATGATATTTAATGGGGATTATTTTTCGAATTTTTTAATTTTCCAAAAATATGAGAAAAACTATTCAAATTTCGATTAAAAGCGGTAGTTGATATTTAATTTTGAAAAATGAATAGAGAATTTATAAAAATTACTCATTTAATATATTTTTTTGGGATGAGAGGAGGGGGCTTTAAAACATTCTGAATTTCAAAGTGGGTGAATTTCAACCTGTGTCCTAATGATATGTTGAACGCAGCATGAGGTATAATGCATCGCCTTGTCTTAAGTCAGCTTTTCCACAAAATTCGTCCAACGTCTGTTGATTTTATACCTAACGTATACTTTGAATTTATAAAGCGAGTTTGTTTTACGTTAACAAAATTTTCTGGAATTTCAAACTTAAATATCACAGACCATAAAAATTTTCTGGAAACTCATCGACACATATCCGAGAGCCGATCGGTGCATATTATTTATTTATTTTTTTCTTTGTTCAGGTACGGGACTCAGTATTAGTGTACTCTGATTTTAAAACGATATAAATAGACGATTTAAATTTGTCACTGGCATCGAAATTGTTTTCTCGACCGACAGATTAATAAATATTATCGTTAATATTTTTAGGAAATCGAACATTGTTACTATCACGGGACTGTGAAAGACATACCTGGGGCCACGGCTGCGTTCCACACGTGCAACGGAGTGGCCGGAGTCATACACATCGGCAACGAAACGTTTATCATTCATCCGTTTTACGGCGGAGACTTGTCGGTCAGTATAATAAAATAACCCGAATTGATAATAATCGCGGTGTTTTCTGTAGTACCGGACAAAATAAATAGAATAACCCCGAAAAGGTGACACGAAATTAAATTTCCCATTAGCAGTTTTGCGGAACTAAGGACTAGAGCTCAGGAGTATTCGATGTGTACTGAATTTAAAGATAGTATTATTAACTATAAGTATCTTGTGAATAACTTTTGGAAAATATTTCTCTTGTTGATGTTGTGAGGGAAAAATAGGACTTTGATTAAAAAACCAAATAGATACGTTAACGTTTCAAATTCGAGAATTTTTTGAAGACATATCGACGTTCCTCCCCTTAATTATCCCCTTCGCGCTAGTGAACATTTTAACCCTATATTTTAAAATAAAATAGTATTGTCTTTTAAAACTTCTTGTTATTTAATTTATCAATATTATAGTATTACAATACATATATTTTATTAATTGTACATAATCAAATTGGTTATTAAACATCCACGAAAAAAAAAGATATTAAAAAGCCGGATGTATAGTAATTTGAGCTTTAAGTATAATTTTAATCGTTTGTAAAAGCCACTCAGTCGACCTTAACCAACAATTTTTACACAGATTGAAAAATACGTGAAAACCCTTAAAGCAAAAAAAAAAAAAAAAAAAAGATTGAACGTATTAATTTTAAAACTATGTATAATATTATGATTTTGGTGAACGAAAATCATTATTTTACTAACGATTTTTGAGAATTTATTAAGGCCGTTAGAAATATGATATGTATATTTTCAGCTCAAAATATAGATAATTTTGAAATTTCATTTGAAAAATATTCACAAAGATTTCCCAAAATTCTATACCTATAAGGTATCCGAAAAATACATTTTTTTTTTTTAATTTACTCAGCATGCTCTTCGTAGATAATAGATGAAAATATCGAGTCAACTTAAATCGATTTCATAAAAGTCAAACGGTATATTTTACCTTTTCTACAGATTTTCGATAAACCGTTGAGTATATTGAAAACATACCTTTTCGATAAAGTACCTCGCCAACAAAATGTTCTACTGGATATGTATTGCTTTTAACGTGCTGATCCGAACATGTAATCGAACATAATTAGTGTTTACAGAATAAAAAAAATTAAAAAAAACATAATTCCCCCCCCCATGACATACCCCTTACATTTGAATGGTACCCTGCTCCATAGAATTATTTTCCAAGTTAAAATGTTATTTATCTATATCGTAACGCACTTTCAACTATATAAAAATTAAGACGAGTTGAGTCTTTTGTTCAAGGTCACTACTTAATATTTTGTATATTACCTACACAAAGTAAGTTTAATTGAGTTATAACTAACTGGATTATGATTTATATTACTTTGTGATGTATGATGATATGAAAGCTAAGCTTTGTGCACTAGTTTACGACGTGCCGTTTAAGTGATCAGTCATAATTGTGCTTTTAAAATTATTAATTTAGGGATCATTTAGGGTTCAAGTATTATATCAGCATATTTTTGAACGTTTTAAACCTCCCTCCCCGATTTTAACCAATTCTAGAACCCTTTACTTAGTTGCGTCAGCAAACGTTCTAAACCTCCCCACAATTTTTAAATATATTAAAGGTAGTTGTCATTTTTATAAATAAAAAAAAACTATATATATTATTATTTTTTAATAAATTTTTTTTTAAAGATTTAAAACGGTGGTGGACCAAGACAACTGACGTCAGCACGGTTCATACCAACCCCACCCCATCCCACCCTGTGTGCAAATGTCGTAATACTTAAACGCCCTCTTACATTTAAATTTTTAGTATTTGACATCACTATAAACGTTTTACACAAAAAAACATAGTGGGTGTATATTTTACATGTTAATTATATTTTACCAAAAACAATAACCTGGAAAATTACCGTATAATTACATTATAATTATTATGAATTAAAAAAAAGAAAAAAAAACACTTCAATTGTAAAAACGAAAATTGGTAATTGTCTCATATAAATACGTAATTATATTATGTGAAATAATACCTATGAAAAATACATTATAATTAAATTATCACACAATATATTTACAATAATTTTCTAATGTTTCTGGCATTTTGAAGCGAAAATGTTCTTAATCACAGGGTGGTAAATGTCCTAGATCATTGGAAAAACACTAGGAATTTAAAATTGTATTGAATCATTCATAAAGTTTAAATACTATTATCAATTATTTTGCTTAATAGGTATATTTAAAGTTTAGATATCTATGTAAATTCTACTTTTACACTGACCACGTTTTTTTTTTTTTCACACACTTCCTCTATATTGTACGTTGGTTATAATTATATATTTTCATAAATGATTTATGTTCCCATCGTCGGGTGACGGTCAAATTTTTCCGTTTAATAATTCAATTTCACGAATCTCGAAATCGTCAAATATTTTGTTTTCTTAATCGATATTTACTGTTGAAAATGTCACAGCGGGGTGTAAGGGTAAACATTTCTGACATCCCTTATTTAGAAACAGCAGGGGCGAGAAATAATTTCACCACCACTCGAAGGCCATAATTATACTTCAACTCCACGATCACGATAGGGGATTGTAAATACACATAAATGAAATGTTATAATTTTCCAATATAACTCAAATTTAGCTCACCCAAATAAGGTACTCAGTTACAGTGACATAATAAGGAATTTGTACTCGAGGGAAGGAGGATATACATATATATATTTTAGAAAAAAAATTACAGCTATTAAATAAATTAAAACATATTAAAAATATGTGGCGGTTTTAACACTAGATTCAATTTTCTGAGTGTAAGGTTACACATGAAGGTACCTGAATAAAAATTTAATATCATATTATAACTAAAAATTATAAATTATATAAAATAAAAATACTTAACAAAGTTTGACATTCTACGTAAAAAGAGTCAATTGAGCCGAAATTTCAACGTTAAACAAGTATTAATTCATAGAGATAATCTTTATTAAGCATGAATCGTAAATAGGAAAATATTTTGTGTTTCTGTTGGTGAAAATATCTGTACCGAATAAATTATTTAAAATTTTATAGGGTTTTAATGAAAAAAATCAATATTTTGAAGGAAAATAATGATTTCCGTTAATATTTTCATAAATTCTTAATGAGACTAAAAAGAAAATCTGAGTAATTTTTGTTCTTTTCTTTTTCTGTGCAGTTACCTGTGAGTAAAACCATATTACTTTTTACCTAGAATTTGAAATTGTATTAAATAAAAACGAGATATTTCCAATGTTTTTAAATTTCTATATGCTCAGTCCAAAAGCAGTAATGACATTTTGAATTTTTAATCACTGTGTTTTTGGAATTTTTTCCTGGACTTTTTTTTCCTCAGATTTCTTCCCCTGCACGTTTTTTGCCGTTTACCACTAAATATGTATCCAAATAATAATATTCAAAATCTACTCGTTCGAATTTTGATTTCAATACATCAAAGTTCACAGAAAGTGACCTGAATACAATTCCTTGGTTAAAAAGGGGAGGGTCGCTCTTAGAAAAAAATGATTCTTCTATCACCACGAGATATCCTCGATAGGGCGACACGAAAAAAAGTGTTATGGGAAAACACAGTTTTTTCGTAGTATTTTAAACATTCTACGTTTTTTACATTTTTACTGCCGAGAAAAAACAGGTTGGGGGGGGTTGCACGTTTAAAAAGTCACCCTGTATACGACGAAATAATTAACAAGGGCGATTCGAGAAAAACGACACGCTGAATTTTAATTAATCGGCTTATAAGTTATTATGTGTTTACGCGCGGTCGCCGCTGATGAAAATGTTTGTTTTATTGTACGTGGGTGTATTGCGCGCGCGATTATTGGTAGCACGGCGCTGAATAAGAGAGACTCGCTCTCGTGCACGACTGGTTGTTCACGTCGGTGTAAAATAGATACAGCACTTCATAAAGAAAAATGAATGTGCCAGGTGATAACTGAAAATTCCAGAACCATGAAACGTTTCGCTTTTAGAAAGTGGCCCCCGGTATCACTATCTCTTTTTTTTTTTCCCGGAGGAAATCTGCGAACCATTGTTGTACTCGTAGAATACCCGAGGTCGTTAATCATGCCGGCTACTGACAGTCCCCGTGGGAAGAAAACATTCCACAGTCGACACACACACACACACACACACACACACACGCAGCGCGATTTCTGAGGTGGCGTGCGCGTGTGTGTGTGTGTGTGTGTATATGTTAAATAAATGACCGAATAGAGATAGTGATGCGCGCGCCTACGTACGGTACTCGTATACCAGCAGCTACTGCCATAAACTTTCCGACGTGTACCTAACTGTTATTCTCGTAAATTAGAACACCACCTATACCGCCCGATCTATTAATAATCTAAGCAATCAAAGTTTCACCGAGGCTAGGATGATAGGCACCTGTAGGCGTATGCCACTTTGATAAGAGGTCTGCGCGAGACACACGAGCGTCTAGAAACGGCTTCTCACTTTGAGTAAATTTCTTATCAGTTCAATCTTCACTGCTCGGATCTGATATTCTTGGGGTGGGCGAGTAGAATTTCAAAGAAACGATAGATTATTTCTTCAATAAGACATTTCTGAACGAAAGAAATTAATAATATTTATCGTCATTCTCATCACACGAACTAAGAGTATCCGACCCGGAGAGCGAAGAATATTCTTGGTGCGCGAAGTACGTCCGGCTTTCTTGTCTATACTTACTTAACTTTTATCTATCTAATAAATGAAGAAAAGGATAAAAAATTTAATGAGGAAAAATGCGTTGGAAAAATTTCCAAAATATTTTTTCCTCATTTTCAAAATTTTCACGTGCCGGAATGTTTTTCATAATATTGTCTATCTATAATTGAATTTTCATAAACTTTGGATCAAAAAATTATGGTTTACGAATCTTTTTTTTTTTGTCAAATTTTGGGTATTTTTTTCAAAAAAATATAAATAGATAAAAGAATTGAGAAATTTAAAAAATGACCTATTTAAAATACCAACTAGAGGGAAATCCGATAAAGTTCATTAAGTTCAATTCATAAAGTTGAACGTCAAAAACTTTTGGACAAGTATTTCTATATGAAAAAGCGTTCATAAAAATAAATAAAAATAAATAAATATATATATATATATATATATAACTTTTTTTGCATTTCAGGTGATTTTGAATTTATTTTACAGTAATTTTTTTATCAAATTCCATTAATCAACATTTTTACACAAATATGCTTTTTTTTTAATTATAAGTGGAGCGTAAAGGTAGTGTTTTTACAATGATTTTTATTCATTTTGTTTTATGTGTACTCGTTTTCTAATAGAAATACTTGTTCGACAGTTTCAAATAATAATTTTTTGCGGTAGGGAGACACTATTCACAATCTATTTTTCACATTTTATTTTTTTCCCAAGAGTTTTCTTTCTCAATACCAATTTTCCCAAAAGTTTTTTTTCTCAATACCATTTTTCCCAAAAGTTATATTTCTCAATACCATTTTTCCCAAAATGTATATTTCTCAAAAGTTATTTTTAACAATACCAAATCTATCAATATATCTTATCAAATATAAGTAATTATTTATTGTCAAATAAAATAATTAAAATTTTAAATTATGACCAATGGCCGTAAGGTATGAAATAATATCATTATTATTAACAAATTCGTCATACTTGGAAACAATATTATAAATTCGTTCCTC
>JAIPRM010001038.1:32563-43313 GCA_025469315.1 Stegophylla sp. TES_Ste_2020 | reverse complement strand
AAAAACATTGAAGAATTGAGAAATTCAAAAAATGACCTCTCTAAAGTACAATCTAGAGGCGAATCGGGTTTCAAAAAGTTATTGATCGAAACTTTTGGACAAGTATTTCTATACGAAAAGTTGTACAAAGAAAAAAAAAATAAACATCATTCACTTCGTTCAGAATCTAAAAAAAGGTTATATTAACTATAATTTTTAATAATTAGTATTGTATTTAAATATTAACAGGTAATTTCGTGAACAACTCTTAATTGAAAATTAACGACGACGCACTGGAAGTCTCTGTTATGACGTTGAAATCGTATTTCCCGAGCCCTGTGCACACTAGCCTAATTATTTACCATTGTTATTGCTTAATGATTTATTACGGAGGCTTAAGAAAAATATGTTTGAAAAAAAAAATAAAACGGCCGAGTTTTTTTATTCACCGTAGTACGAATTAATTTCAATGTTGTTATTCTCTTTGTTCTCGAATCGCGCCTACATTAATCTTAATTTTCTCTCTCACTTACGTATTTCCAAAATTCTTGTTAGATAATAATATTTCCCCCCTCCTCCCCCACTCACTAGGAGCTGTTTGAAAGTGAAATGTGTTTTCCAACAAGCGACTTCGTTTGTGCCATGCGAAACGTCGTTGAAATTAATAGCACACAGCATAATATTAATCGGTAAAGAATACCGCGTGTCATTATTTATACACTACAGGTGAATTATTATTATGACATCACGTTAATGAACCTAATATACATGTAAATGCACTATAAAATGTGTGTGTGTGTGTGTGTGTATATCAGACGTAATAAATGTATTCGATATATTACACAGTATTATAACTGAAGATTCGAAATTAAACTGAAAAGTGTGTGTCGTGCGTCAATCTTCTTGTGAGACACAACGCGATAGAATTATCAAAACACATCAAACCAGTAGCGTATCTGAAGCTCTGCCGAGGAGGGGGGGGCGATTTGTAAATTATCCTTACACATCACATCACATCGTTCGGGCTCTGCCTCATAAATCCCGTTTTTAGCTCCTAAAACTAATATTGTTGTAAAAATCGTTCGAATCTTAGCCTAAAATAGTGTCACATCTGCAGTCTTATAATATAACGCGCCTTGTTTTCTTTGATCATTGTCATTTGAGTGCTTTCTCATATGATGAGATTTACCAGGGGTGGCCAAATTGTCGCTCGAGAGCCGCACGCGGCTCTTGTCGTGGTTGCATGTGTCTCCTCTCGTTCTATTTTCCAAAACAATAATAATCTTATTTAATAATATAATATTTTATTCATTCGTCACAATTTTAAATTTTGAATTATGGCTTTAAGTGTGTAAAATTTGAATTTGTAATTTATATCTTTTATTTCCATGAGTTTCTGATCTGGTTACATTGAAGTATGATCGACTCTCAGAGTTATTCTTTAGTTAAATATGAAAAAAAAAAATATTTGGATTTGGTTATTTTTATCATCATAAGAAAATGTCATTCGAAAAATTGATTTTACATTATGTGCGATATGCGCACAGTTATTGATGTTAGGGTTTTTCAAAATTGACCCGATATTCTTTCGAAAATTTCATAACAGAGTGGTGATTATTTTTAAACTTTTTAGAAAAAAAATTCTATTAGTCGTATTCCGTGAGTTGCCTTAACTATTTGCAATGGGATTGAATACTGGACATTATTGTTTTCAATAACATTCACTGAAAATGTGATTTAAATGACTTATGGACACATTCATGTCGGCCACCCCTGATGAAATATACCGTTACGTCGAAATGACAAGGAATCCCGGATGTTTTCGAAGTTGTTTTTAGACGATTTCCCGCATGTCGTCGTTGCGCTTAATGAGGTCACGTAAATGCCATTGCACTAGGTCAAGATCGTTGCCAGAAGGGTCGGTTTTGTGATTTCACCACACCCCCGTCTTGAATAATATAACACGACACAATATGGTGGACTAAACACGAACGATACGAATGTGCATTTGTAATAATGTTCTTAATGCGGATATGCTTTGTCAAATATTAAAAATAATCATTTAATTAGCTGCTTCCATGTGTGTACACGTTGTTTCTGAGTCGAATTATGTGTAATTTTTAATTTTGTATGTTATATAAATGCGAATTTTGAGTACCTAATATTCTTCATGTAATCAACGGTTTCCGCCAAGCCATAATAGAAATCATAATTCGAAAATTAGACTACAAATTATGCAGTAAACTAATAAATAGCCGGACATACTTCGCACGACGGGTGGTATTCTCTTGACGGGCGTATCAAATTTTAAAGAAACGATAAATCATTTCTTCAGTAAAACGATTCTGAACGAAGAAAGTTAATAATATAAGGAAAAAAAAAAAAATGTTCGAAAAATGTCCAAAAATTTTTTTCACATTTTCAAAATTTTCTTGCGCCAAAATTTTTTGATTAGGATTTTCTATCTATGTTCAAATTTTCATAAAATTCTGATCAAAAAATTCTGAGTAGTTTTTTCCAAAAAAAACATTGAAGAATTGAGAAATTCAAAAAATGACCTCTCTAAAGTACAATCTAGAGGCGGATCGGGTTTCAAAAAGTTATTGATCGAAACTTTTGGACAAGTATTTCTATACGAAAAGTTGTACACAGAAAAAAAAAAATAAAAAAAAACAAACATCATTGTAAAAACACTAGCTTCTGAGTCCATTCAGAATCTAAAATGTAAAATAACGTGTGATTAATATTTTATTTATTTTTTTTTAAAGTACGTATTAAGTCGTGATTTGTGATTTAAAACGTAATTTCTTAAAATATTTTAATAACAGACATATTGATCGTCTTCTAAACCATTGTATTCGTCAAACTGCGATCCTCGGGCCGCACGACAATAATTTTATTTGACAATGACTTCCAAATGTCGAGTTCTTTCTTAATAAGTGAAAAATCATTTTCGAAAATGAACGTCTCGAATAACAAATAATATGGCGATTGCCTTTCCACTCAATGAGAAAACGCAATAAGATAATAATCAAAAATTTAGAAAAAATTTAAATTATTACATCATATTTTAATATGTTCTTAAACAAATTAATTATTTATGAATCAGGGGGAAAATGATCACGGCCAGTGCTACGATAAAGATTTAAAAATACTACCTATGATAGCAAATAAGATATATAGTCCGAGGGAATTATTATATATATATATATATTTTTTCAAATAATTTGAATTACGAATTATTTCGAGTTATTATTATAAGTGTACTTATACTTAAAACCACCCTTTCCTACAACTTTATTTTCGGCTCCGGCCTTGCACCAAGATATCGTGTGATAACCCTGCAGCGATAGGGCACTATAGGGATTTACTTTCTTTTTTTTTTTTTTTTTTCAATTTAGTGGCCTATTTGTCTTAGAACGAAATTTTGTATTCAAGGGAAAACATTTCCGAGCAAGTTATATTACGTAAGCAAGGTTACATCGTGTAAAAATATATTTTTTACTGGAAACAATAACACGATATTGAAACTTGGAAAAATTTTTTTTTGATGAAAGTCAGTAAACTAACATAAGTCAGATTTAGTTGTTAATTATGAATTTATTCTGTGGAAGAGTTATGATATCGGTAGTTTTGATACCTACCACTATGACACACGTTTTGGATCAAATTTAATAAATTGATTGGGGGAAAAAAACTATAAAAACCGCTCGTGTGAGGTTTTTAATTTCAAATAATACATATGATGATTGATTATAAATTAAAACTTATGGTTTTAATATCTTTTTACACTGGTAATTATTATTATTTTTGTGTCACTATATTGCCGAAACTTGTATTTATTTGCTGAACACACAAATAGTATAACGAAATATCACTTTACTGAAATGAGTGAAATGTATATTTTATATTTTGCTCGATGAAAAGGTACGGTCCGAAAAAAAAAAATAATATTACCCAACAGCGATGTGATGTTCGCGTGCACATTATAAATAATATTGCATACCTATATTTATATGATACATATTATTAACATGAGTGTACACAATAAGGAAGTGGAGTTTATGGAATTCAAAGCCCCTTGGAAATTTATTTCATTTAAATTATTTAATTTAATTTATTTATAATATTTTTTAAATTTTATTAAAGACATTCGTTTGCCTTACATTTGTATCGTATAGAAATATATCAGTGTATTAGGTTAGGTTTACACGTAGTCGTAGCTTAGGGGGCTCAGGACTCTAAAAAAAAACTCATAGTCTCCCAGAATTTTTGAAAATTGCTCAAGGTTAATGTACTCAGAGGGGGCTCAATCAATAAATAAACATTTTTTAGCCTCTCCAAATGTTTTATCCTAATTGCATTATACTATTTACACTGTGAATTTTGAATCATTTTTATTATTCTTTTCCATATTTTAAAATCTTCTGAATCACCACTGTAATCTCAACCTCCTCTTTCTACCTAACATTTATTTTTAGTATACTCTTCTACGACTTTTGTATACAGGCCTGGCTAAAGCTTTTAAACACACCTAAGCAAACTTAAGTTTTACCGCCTTTTACATGTAAATACAATGTAAAATATTTTTCCTTACATAAAAAGTACACTAAAATTAACTTGATTCTGAATTCATTATATTTATTTACCAATATAAACTTTGCAACAGATTAAACAACTGATAAATACATTTATGGATTAGTAAATCCTATTATTTAAATATAATAAACAAAAATTAAGTATTTGTATGATAATAAAAAAGTAAATAAAACATATATTTATTAGACTAGTAAGATTAGTTTAAGTTTAAACAAAAGTTTAAGAAAACACTAGTTTAAGCAAATCATTGTAAAATAAAATGTATTATAATATAAAATTTAATGAAAACATAATAGAAATGCAAAGATTATATTAGAAATTTTATATTTAATTTTTGAAGCCTTAAATACCAATTGAATAGTAAAAAATTGACAAAATATTTTGAAGATACCAACGTGTCTAGAGAATATATGTAAATTTCTGAAAGTTGCAAGTATTTACGTAGTTTTAGTAATCTAAAATTAATTAATTTTTACGTAGTTTAAATAACCTAACTAACCTAACCTAACTCGATATCCATACCAAACAAGTGAAAAATATTTGTTTTTTTAAATACGACTTTAGTAATTTTAACATGTTTGAGTTTTAATTAAATGTAAGTTTATTAATATTCTTTGAAGCTGCATTTTTATTTTATCGTTTAGTGTAATTTTTTATTTTTTACACATGATAGTTACTCAGTACAACTGTGGAACATTTTTTGCCATTTTATATTTATAATTTTAGACATAATTGAAAGCTTAAAATTCAGTATATTTTCTAAAATTAATAAATAATTATAAATAAACATAAGTAAACTCGATTTGTAATAGGCATATTTTATTATGAATGGTTTTAACGATGTAACATTTCACTGATGCTACAATTTTCGCAGAGGAATCGGGTCCGTTTGTTTTATTAACACCATAGGTATTGTAATCTTTTAAAAAAAAATGTTCTATAATATAAAAATTTCAAATGCCACTACTGAAAACGCTGCCCTAGGCGTGGGCCTATGTCGGGTACGCCGCCTTGAACCGGGTCTGATTATGTTTGATCGAGGTATAGATCGAGGAAAAATAAAACGTAATAATAATAAAAAAAAAAAGTCTCGTTAACGTCGGCCTGTTTTGAAAAAAAACACGTGTGACCGTCGCACCGGAAACCCTCTCGGGGGGGGGGGACGTGTGTGTGTGTTTCCTGCGGGATCGTAACGACGCGAAAACGTCGCGCGTCCTCGTCGTCGTCGTCTCGGTCGACCGGCGCAAAACGATTTTTCATGACGCCCGTCATCCCCACCAGTCACTCCACCCGTGGAGACCAACGGAGGGAGGGGGGGAAAGGCAAAAAGTTTACCCACACGAAATCGCCCGCGGCTCCAGCAATCGTGGCGATTAAAATGTAATTCGATTTACGTTGATAACGTTGATTTGATTTACGTTTTCGTTTTCTCTCTCTCTCTTTCTGATTCTCTCTGCATCCCCACCACCCCCATTTCCCCATGTCAACGGCTATAAAATTTCCCCCCTCGCTCTTCACCACAACCGTATTCAACTACACAAGGTAGGTATATAACTGTAATACGGGGTGTTCGCTGTCCAGTGCTGTACTCAGTTCCGAAATAGAAAACGTAATAAAACTCATTAATTGTAATGAAATTTTCATTTTTTTATTATAACTAGAGCGCGGATTTTTATGCTCTAAACGACTTAAAAAAATGCTTCCTAAACAATTTCTCAAAATTTCTCTAAACAATTTTTCGAAGTTCTCAATATATTTCTTAAAACGAGAGAAAAACTACCAAAATTTTGACAAAAAAGCTTTTAAAACTATACATTTTTAATCAAAACTTTCTAAAAATTCAGATATAGATTAACAATAATATTGGAAATGTTTTTTACAAGGTTAGGTTTAAAAACACTTTTTTTCATTTATCAAAATTGTATTGTTTTTCTTTTCTCAGTAATTAGTGGGATATAAAACTAGCCGAGTAAAAAATAAATTGTTTTTGTTGAAATAACAAACTTTATAATTTTTAAGTAAAATTGGTGTTACTGTAGAAATGATTTATCGTTTCTTTAAAATTCAATACACCCACCAAGATCATCGCACTCAAGGAGCAAAGAATACCCATGGTGTTAGGTATGTCTGGTTTTTTTTTTTAAAATTATTATTTCTATTTGTAAATCTAACGTAAATTCAAACAAATTTCGGTTTAATCATTAATTATTTACAAAGAATTACAATTATTTATAGCATAATATCAAAATATATTATGTACGACGAACACATGTTAATCGAGAACTTCATCAGGAGATTAATTTGTGGATAAAAGGGAAAAGAATTAAGAACAGGTGGGCGGGAATGACATATATACCGAGTTTAAAATAATAATAGAGTGAACTTTGATATGAGGACACTGAAAAATTAAGTGATTGAAATGGCATACTGCAAAATCGTCGTGGACGCGGGAGCTGAACAAAGATGAATTTAATCAAAATAAATTGCGTTGAAGGAAAGACTATTATCGTGTGGCCGAATATAAGCCCGGAAAAAGCCGTTGTAAAAAATCTATACAGATTGGAGTAAAAAGAACCAGGGGACGTCAGTGTGAATTAATTTAAATCGTCTGAAATTCGCAATATGTGACAATTGTTGATGACGTCAACCGTTTTTTGATAGTTTTATGGAAATAAAGAATCATGTCTGAAAAGAGAAATTGATCACTTGTTTCGGGAAAAATAACTCAAGGTAAGCCCTTTTAAAGTATTAGACTTTTCGTTGCCCTCCTTTCCACCTGTTGTATTCAAAATGTTAATAACGATTAACGAACATCAGAGATTTCGACGTTGACATATTATAGAATTTAAGTTGAACGAATTTTATATAACACGACATATATAATTTAAAGCACGAACCAAAAAATAACCGAACTTTAAACATTTAAATTGAAAAGTTTCTTTTCAGTACCAAAGGAAAAATATTAAATTTATATAAACAATTAATTATATATGAGTTAGTAATACATTTTGGGGCTTAATGACCCAAAGGAAACGCATACTAATTAATTGATGGAATTATTGGACTAATTATGTTGCGAATCGAAAATATTCCAATACACCGTAATGAGTAATAATTTCTTTTATATAAATTTAGAAAGACCGACTTATTTTTCACAGTCTCTGACTTTCTGTATAATATTATACGTTATAGTCGATAAATTGAGATCGAACCCAAAATGACTGATTTAAGATTCTTTAAAAATTTAAGAACCGTTGTATCAATAAAATGGCCGCCATAATTTATGTGAAATCAATTATTTAAATATTATGTTGTCGAATAATAATAAATAATAATGAAGAACACAATTTTTGCCACAGAACAAAATTCGAAAGATTAGAAATTAGTGTAAAATATATCAAGTTTAAGTTTAACTAATTACGTGTGATTAGTTAAAAAAATGTCATTAGTTAAATAATAAATTCAAAATATGCAAAATTATACAAGAATATTTTTAATATCCGACATGGGAAACGGATTACTATCACACTTGGATATTTTTTGGAATTGCGAAAAACACATTTTTTCCTGTTCTCCTAAACCAAGTAATAACTCAATGACTACTTATAATAAATAATATAAGTATCACCCAGCTCACCTTGAAACCACCTCTGAGATTCGAGTACCAATCCGTCTTGTCCGCTTCTTTGCGCCACGGGATGTTGGGCATTTGACTGGAGTGTATGTCTGGAAAAACGCAAGTCTCACCCCCGGCGCTCATGTTACAGTAAACGTACACAGCATCGTACGGCATGCCCAGATTCGGGTCGATCCAGTACCATCCTGAGAACGAGATAAAAAAAAAAAATTTATACATAATATGTATGGTCGCGTTGAGATTGCAATGGTGTGGACGTGGAAAGTTGGAGCGAGGAGGTTTGTTATTAAAAAACGTATTCGTCATTCAAGACTTTTGAAATACTTATTTTACCACCGAATACGTTTCTAATTTTCTTCGGTTTCGTTCCAGTTTGTACAATAAATTAAAATAGAAAGCGTTGAGTTTTTAACATCATTAATTATTATTTTTATATTGAGTATATTATCTAACAATTTAATAAAATAATAATCAATCGTAACAATGATCAATTTTATTGTATTTTGAAATTTGAAGCTCTAAAAATGAAAAATTTGATCAACTGATTTAAATATAAATAGACTCATATGTAAGAGTAAGCTTGTATAAATTGTTTACCCTAAAAACAATAAACTGATTTTGTGACATACGATACAAATATTGTACTTACAACATTTTTGACTAATTATTGTAACCATAGGAGTAAATAGGTCTTGATTGCAGTACCAGTGAATACGCGACCAATTCTATTCACTATTTTATTTATCTATAAGTATTTTACATTTTATAGTTCATATTTTGTTTTTATGAAGTTACTTTTTTGTTTATTTTATTTTTTTTATTAAATTGTATTAGAAATATTATATTATAGTTATAATGTTTTTGCATTCAATAAAGGTCATACGATAATAATAACAATAATAATAATAATACGAGTTTAACTAATAACGTAAAATGAAAATAATTATATAAAAAAATATTGCCAAGTACGTTTTTAAAAGTTCGGTGTACCTATTTAAAAAGTAGAAAATACATTGTTTTATCGATTTTTTTAGCACCTATATGGGTATTTTTTTTTGTAAAGGATTTAAAAATGTAATCATTTATTTTAGTAAACCAAACAATTTTTATAGTTACATTTTTACGGTATCAATCAATGATTGAAATAGTACTGCGTTTGATAATAAAGCTTAGTTTAAAATATTTTAAGTTGTTATTTATTGATGAACAATTTATTGTAATAAAGCCTATACACATATGTTACAATTAGATTATTTCTGAATATTAATGCTGAATAGAATATTTGATTTTATATCCATTGGTTATTTTCATTATTAGAAAGGGACGTAAATTAATTATCTTTCCTATTAAACTTATCCAGTTATCGCGTATTCGATCAGTTTTATTATAATTTTAGCTTTAATGAAAGTATTTAATTGCTAATAAATATAATTTAACAAAAGCCGGACATACTTCGCACGATGGGTGTTCTTCGCACGACGGGTGTATTGAACTTTAAAGAAACGATAAATCATTTCTTCAATAAAACGATTCTGAACGAGGAAAGTTAATAATATAAAAAATAAATAAATACATTATTTTTCACATTTTCAAAATTTTCTTGCGCCAAAATCTTTCTTATATGATTTTCTATCTATGTTTAAATTTTCATATAATTTGGGTCAAAAAATGATGGTTTCCGAATCGTTTTTGTCAAATTTTGGGTAGTTTTTTCCAAAAAAAAAAAAAATTTAAGAATTGAGAAATTCAAAAAATGACCCCTTTAAAGTATAATCTAGAGGTAAATCCGGTTTTAAAAAGTTATTGATCGAAACTTTTGGACAAATATTTCAATACGAAAAAAGTTGTACATAGAAAAAAACACAAAAAACATCATTGTAAAAACACTAGCTTCTTCACTTCGTTCAGAATCTAAAACACGTGGGCATGTGTGGTGACATGCGATTTTGAGGGGTCTATGGAAATAGACCTATGGGGCTCAAACCCCTGTAAGCCCCCACTTAGTTACGCCTATTATTTGTGATAAAAAATATCGATTTATCATTTGCCGTTGTATTCTAGTTTATTTCATAGACTAAGGATCACGAGATCACGAATCGCATGTTATTCAGTGCGGACACGCACTCCACCCTTCTCATCTCGACCTCACAAAATACATAAATTATTTATTCTAAAGAGTGCTTTTTTTTTTCTTTTCTGTTTTATATTTCATAAACCGTTAATAATAATCGAAAATTTACTACAGTCAGCTGTCCATCCTATCGAGGAAATACGACGCCGCCGCGCCGCCACACTGCGCGTCTGCCGTTCTGTATACCTGTGTAAGATATTCAGTGTCGGCCTGGTACCTTAAGGGCCCCTGGTGAATTTTTCCAGAAGGGCCCCCCTCTCAATAAAATGTCATCTTTTTACATGATGAAAAATTGCTTATTAACAACGCGGTACATTATTTAAAATAGATGACAAATTAAGTAAATTATACAGTTATAGTGTAATTATTTATTCTACTAATTGTTATATACAATTAAAATTAGG
>JAIPRM010001038.1:0-32463 GCA_025469315.1 Stegophylla sp. TES_Ste_2020 | reverse complement strand
TAGTTTTTTCCAAAAAAAAAAAAAAATTGAAGAATTGAGAAATTCAGAAAATAACCTCTTTAAAGTTCAATCTAGAAGCAAATCCGGTTTCAAAAAGTTATTGATCGAAACTTTTGGACAAGTATTTCTATACGAAAAGTTGTACACACAAAAAAAAAAAAATAAATAAAAAAAAAAAATAAATAAACATCATTGTAAAAACACTAGCTTCTTCACTTCATTCAGAATCTAAAAAATTATTATTAAAACAATTGTTGTTAACCTACTTGTGTTGATTATTTCAACAGCTAATCTATTAAAAATAATAAATACTATTTATCACTAATCGTTAGCAAATATATTTTGTATTTTAAAAATTCTGGGAAATAGCAATGAATAAAGGTAGTTGGGGAAGCAATTGTCTCCTTAACTCCTAACCTCTAAATTATAAGGTTTTTTTTTATGCTGGCGAGTACACAATCCGTGTTTTATGCAACCGGAGTGAAATTGATTCGTAGAAATACTTTTTGAAAAAATATTTGTCAATAACAAACATGCTATGTTAATTATTATTTTCTACCTACTCTCCGATCTATGTAGTTTGAATAAAATGCAACGGGTAAAAAAAAAGATAAAAACGAAACGATTTTACCGTTTAGTCGACTATAGATTCGACATAAACTAGCAGTGTTTATTTAGTACATATTAAATGTTCGCTATGCATTTGTCGAAATTCCTTTTTAGTTTTTATCCTTATTGCGAACGGGTTTAAACAACCGGTATAATGTTTTGACATATTTTTTATATACGAGTAAAGTATTCTATAACGTGAAATTAATCAACAAAACATTATTTAATATCAAACTGTTTAGAACGCATTTGTCAAGTGTTTGAAAAATTTTCCAAAATTTACTTGAACTTACCAAAATATTTCTCATAGTATTGTCTGTGTTTAAATTTTCATAAAGTTGGGATTGAAAAAAAAGATAGTTACCAAGTCTTTTTTTCAAATTTTGGGTAGTTTTTTCCAAATTTTGAGAAAACAATTCAGTTTCGAATACAATTTTTCCATGTCACTGAATGATTACTATATTTGTTTTAAAACATCGTTTATTCAACCTTTGACGTTTCCGGAGGGAATGTTTACGGAACCACTTGTTTTCTACCACGTGTCGGTGTCTCAAGCTACTGTGGGAATACAACGTTAGTTGAAAAGCAAACATCGCCATGATTACTGTTTTGGAAAGTTTCAAGTAAATTCTGTATATGAGAACAATTACAAAGTAAATACGTTAACACTGATGTCTTAACCTAATTACTAGCAGTTAATTTTCTCTAAATAGATACTATTATTTTACATAATGATTTCGAGTTGAACAAGCATAACGATTACCTTTAGTGTATGAAACTTATAAATGTTGTTAAATTTTCTCATATAAGTCAGGTTAGGTGATAGTGTAATCAAAACAGATCTATCAGTCATTATGCATACAGTTTGGTTCATATATAGGTGAGAAATAATATTCGGATATAGATTTATTTATAGGTAAAATATACATTCAGAAAGAATTGAAATTAGCGATTTTTATTGCAATTTAACTTTCTACATGAATATTTTTACTTTTGGATATTATTTCCTCGGATATTTTGGGTGGGTTTTACATGTTACGACAAAAAAAAAAAAAAATTAGGATTTTACTCGACAGATTACACAATTTAATATAGTGTTTTTTTCTCTTTTACGTATAAATAAAAATATATTACTGTTTAGTAATATAAAAATTATGTTTACGAATCAAGTTTCAAAATATTTTTATACAATAATTTTTATACTTACTGCCGTTTATTATAAATTCTAGGAAAGTGACTAAAATAAAAAGACCACAATCTAAAACAAAAAAAGTGCGTACTTTGTACATCTCGGGGTTTCTTCGCTCCTCGAGTGGGATTCTCTTGTGGGTGTGTTGAATTTGAAAGAAATGATAAATCATTTTTTCGATAAGACAATTATTCTGAGTGGAGCTTCAGTTTATTCAAAACAAAATGTTTTTAATATTATTGTCTATCTGTGTTTAAATTTTCATAAAGTTTGGATTAAAAAAATGTAGTTTTCGAGTCTTTTTTGTCAAATTTTGAGAAAATAATTGAGAATTTCGAAAAACGATCTCTTTAAAATACCATCTAGAGATAAATCCGTTTTCAAAATATTGCTTTTTGATACTTTTGGAAACAAGTATTTCCATAAAATGTTCTCAGAAAAGGAAAAAAAAAAATAATAAACATACTTTATTCACTCTTTTTATTCTCATACACAGTACACAACTTAACATTAATTTTTTGCGAAACTATTACTATTCACAACAGACGACATGACGTGTAAAGATAAATCCTTAATAAAAACAAAAAACTAACAACGAACAAAATATGACGTGCAGTATTTTAATAAACCATTCCGAGTACTGCGACTGCGATAATGGGGCTATAACTTTTTACGAAGGTATTACCAATGAGCAGAGTTTATCGGATTATTATTAATATTACATAATTCTTGTAATAGCTTGCGAGTTCGAACTAAGCACTTCGCGTTCATCTCCCTTTCACCCTCTCTCTCTCTCACCCTCTTTCACATACACACTCCGCGTGCGAGGGTGGGCTCGCGAGTTGTAGTTTTAAAGCGGGTTATTTTAAGCGTATTTTTCCTACTATATTGTATTATCCGTTATTATTAGTATATTCAATAATATTCCAAAAACATAATATTATATTATGGACTTACTTATCCTGCACCTGATTAATATTTATCATTTTATCATTTTTCTCATATTATACCGTAAGTATGAAAATTGTCTATCGTTTTATTGCATAGAGTAAAGAATATAATATAGAGGTGCTATACTGTTACGTATAGTGAATTGAAGCAATCAAATGGAATACGCTAACGGTGACCGTTTTGAGAAAAATAAAATAATTTTATTCTTATTTGGTTGGTACCACTTTAAATTTTCATATTATCATATTAGATAAGATAATATACAAAAACAATAACATTAATTTTAAAGTTTGATAACAGTTCCTTATCAGTGATACAATATTTCGATACGGTAATTTGATTCTTTTCAATAGGTCACTCTAAGCGTATTCCATTTCAATGCTTCATATAGGTATAAGGCGGGTTGTTTTATCGAGTTGGTTTAATTATTGCTTTCGCAGTGGCTCGTTAAAATCCAAATCAATAAAAAAATTTTTTTTGGGGGTGGGAGGGAGCCACTATTCCCCCGGGAGTCGAACGAAGGTACTGACCGTCTTTGAACTGCGGATGTCCATAAAACAGGTCTTTGCACGTCATCACGGGATTCTCGCGGGTCCCCACCGGCTTTCTGATCCGCTCCAAGTCCTGTCGCATGCCGTAGATCGAGCTGACGATGTCCACGTACTTGGGCCCGTCACCGTCACCACCGTCAACGCCGCCGGGTTCCGCGTCGCTACTCGTCTTCGCCGTTGTCGTCGTCGTCGTCGAGTCCGTTGCTCCGCTTTCCTCGTCGTCGTCGTCGGCACCCACGTCGTTCTTTAGCTGCAATTCCCGACGCCATCGGGCCAGAGCGCTCTGCTGGAATCCCGCCAACTCGGGTGGCAACAGCGGGAGTTCTCCCGGCGGTCCCGGAGGTCCCGGCGGACCCGGAGGACCTTGTTCTCCCTGAGCACGTGTCAAATATAAACAGGATAACAATTACATTTAGAAAAAGTCTATAAACAGACGACACGACAGTAGGGTCATCGCTAGTGTTTAAAATAAAATATTTTTTAAACGGTTTCATAGGATGATGATCTTGTTTTAATTTTTTTTTTTTAAATGGATGTCTTAATTAATTTCAGTATAATGCGATAAATGAAGTAAAAACCTTGAAATATATTTATGTTTAATAGCAGTATAAACATAAACTAAAAATATAATAAAATATTTTAAAAACTCAGGTTTGATATTTTTTTAAATCTGTGTTTAAAACACCTAGTTTTAAACTGTTTAAAACACATTCAAAAATTTCAGAAACCGTTAGTTTAAATCAAAATTTTTTTATTCAACAATTATTATTAAAGACGTTTTTATTATTATATTTTTTGCTTTCGTAACTACTCCGTGTACTCGAATAAGTTATTTGTGTAAAACAAAAACGAAATACATTCATCCGCATTACATTTTTTTTTTTAACTTCAGCAAATACATTTTTAAGTTTTTGTCGAATTTTATCAACTGCTTCGGTGCGAAAAATGTAACTTAAAAAAAAATAGTAACACTCACTGATATATCTGAAATCAGTCACCAAATACATAAATAATATAGGAACTCGAATTAGTAGGCGATAAATATAGATAAAAGTAAAAAGAGAGGTACCTAATTATTATTTAGTATTTACTAAATGAGCTTCAATTAATTAAATCGACCTTATGACGCATTCTTAAATATTAAAAATATCAAAATTTAATTAAACAGAAATACCTATATATATTATGTTATTTTTGAAAAGCCAACATTAAATATAATCACCTATATGCAAATTAGAATGAAATGTTTTATATTTTTAATTTAAACAGCAATCAGTGTCATAATAAAATTATTATCATTAAATAATTTCTATTTTAATTATACGTGAACTTTTGCGTTCGAACACGTACCTTGTTTCCGGCTACTCCTTCGATGCCTTTTGGTCCTGGCAAACCTTCGACACCCGGAACACCGGGTGGACCGTCGTTGCCCTTATTGCCCAGAAATCCCATTGGACCCTGATAATAATAAAAACATATAATTTATACATATATATATATATATATTAATACGTTTCTTGTCCATTCGCTAAATTTTACCACAATTAAGTTTTATTTTAGTGTAATTGGTAAATGAACAGAAAAAAATAAAAGTGATGAAATTCTTGAAGAATTGAAAAATCTGAAGAATTTTACTTACATTCACAAATTTTACACGTATTTTATTATTTATATCAGGGATGGGCAACTCGAAACTACTTGAGGGTCAATTTGTAGTAAATTAAAATCTAATGGCCAACGCATAAACAAAAAAAAAAAAAAAGGTTACTCGAAATATACATTTTAATTTAGCATTTATAATGTGAATTAACAGCGAATGCAAAAAAAATAAAAATAAATTAAAGTAAATTAAATATAAATAATACTATTACTAGTTTAATGTGTGTTTCGACAATGTTTGACTGATGAAACGATTATAGCGTACGCTATAAAAAGCATTTCCGAATTACTACCACTTGGTGGAGTGGAGACAATATTTTGTACATACGTTTTATAAAAATTTTATAGCGTACTCCAGTTTTTATCAGCTTTAATAGTGCATAAGTAGTGGTGTAATAATGACCATCAACAATCATAAGAAACAACGGTGCGAACCCGCCAATCCATTACGAGCATCGCGATAAGTTTTAATTATCATTATTATTATTATTATTTTTTTGTTAATTTTTATAGCCACTTTAATTAAACTCTCGGCGCGTTTTTACGTTTCTAAACACCACTTAAACCCATCCATCATCACGGACATCTTTTGTTTTTTTTATTTTTTTTTTTTTGTTTGTTCTCCCTCCTCCCTTCCGTTCGAGACAAATGACTCTTGTTCAACACTAAAACCCGACTGTAAATACTTTTGGGTGTTTTTTTTTCTCTCGCCACGATGGAAATAAACATAAAACACGACCTCCTGAACCCTTCGTTTGTTTTTATATCACTAACGATTCAATTGGCCTCATTTCTCGCCCTCTGTTGCAGATGAACCCGTCGTTAAACATCACGAATATCATGCGTGTAAATGCAATTTTTAAATCGATTGTTATGTTCCTACCTCCCCCCGAAATATCTTAATCGTTCAAAGTTTACACCAATGAGTATAAAACTTAATCGAATCGTTTATTTCAGAATACCCCCAAATGCCAAAAATAGAATTCAAAAATATTTTTTCCCACTTCCTTAGTAAGTTATTTAGCTAAAATTACACTAACATCTGAAAGAGTATGTAGTCAAGTATTTTTGGTGATTTTTGGTAGTTTAAAAAAAATTGTTTTAAACCCATGACACAGTTTTTATTGATCATCTCAAAAAGTGAAAAAGTAAATTTAGGGGGTTTCTGAAATAAGACATTCAATTATTACTGTAAGAGCTTTTTGGCCGAAATGCAATTGAAACACACGAACAGACGTTTGAATAAAATTAACACAACATTTTAATTTAATAACACTACGTGTATTACATTTTTATAGATGAGAAAGAAGTTTTTGTATCAGTTGTGTCGAAAATCGCAGGTAAAAAAGAATAAAAACTTAACTGGATAAAAAAAAGATACACACCAATCATTTTATTTCACGACACATTTTCAGTTCTTAATATAATCAGTACCTATATTATATTGTTGATAATATGATATTTTTCAAATATTTCTTCACAGACAATTCAAATGCAATCTGAGTGTATACAGTGTTTTGATTGCATCGAAATTAAATTTTACCTGTCGACTTGCTCTCCTCTCAGCTAACTGTCAATCGAAACTCGCATATCGGTTTAACAACAGACCCTCAAGCCCGCAGCATTAATAATAATAATAATAATAATAATAATATCAGTACTGCGAAACAGTTACGACACACATATCATTGCCACAACTTTGATTTAAGACGCGTGCCAGCAGTTCAGTTGATTTACGACCTCCCCCCCCATATTTCATTGGATATTTCACAGATTTTAATGGAAAATAAGTGCATAACGCATGGTTACAATTTGATCATGATTCAGGGACTCCAATAATAAAATATTATTCGACTAATTTGTTTACTGTTCCTACAAAAAAAAAAAATGGCAGATATTTTGGCCGAGCCATTTACAAACGTAGAACACACTGCTACAACTGTGTTCGGTAATATTAATATTACCTCTGCCATTAAAATATCATGTTACAACTTAATGCAGGGGTTCCCAACCCGTGGTACGCGTACCACTCTAGTGGTAGATTAACATCAGTTGGATTTTTCTTTACTTTTAAGAATATCGAACAACGAGAATGTTAATTAATTGATTAATAATGAAAAGTCTGGGTATATACTTCACACCTTGGGTGTTCTATCCGCTCCTCGGGGGAGGGGGGGAACTCGTTTTAATTTAATTAAAATCACTTAGATCTATGACCTTCACACTGATCTGTGCGATCTATATACAAGTACATATACTGTAAGACCTTCGATTTTGAGTCGTTAAAAAAGCCAAAAATAAGGTAATATCGATAAAGTTTACACACAAAAAAAAAAAAAAAAATAAAGTTCTTATCGCATTTCGTGAAATTATGGCTAGTTTTTCATAAAGTGTAGAAAAACTACTGAAAAATATCGCCTCCAAAGTACCATCTCTGACGAAATGCTGATTCAAATTTTGATTGAAACTCTTGGACAAGTATTTCTAATTTCTAAATGAAAAAGTGATAACAAAAAAAAAAAAAAAAAAATTAAAATAAATTTACAAGATTATGAAAACACTAGTTTTTTCGTTCCACTTAGAATCTAAAATATACATAAAAAAAAAAAAAAAAAAATTGACTCTCCTAATTTAGTTTCAGAATTATTAAAGTGGTACGCACATTATAACAAAAAAAAAATTTCTAGTTGTATTCAGTAATTAAAAGGTTGGGAACCCCTGACTTAATGAACGGAATTTTTTCATATATATTTCGCGGTTTTTTACTCGGAATTGACCGAACACTTTCGTCCGGTGTATCTTGTTGTAGCTCATAGAACGCCCACGCAATAAACTTTATTTCCGTTAACGAGACGGTCGTTTTTTTTTTTTTCTAATTGCGCTTTCCCCTTGAGGATCACACACCAGGAAACGCGCATTTAAAATATTAGTATTAGTATTCATCTGCAGATAATGGCTAAAGTTTTTTCTTTACAACCGAAATTAAATTTTTAACTTGATGTAGTGTAAGCGATCATTGAGACAAAACGAAAATAATGTTACGTCAAAGAGTTCCAACTCAGAAGAGATTCACGTGTGTTGTGAAGACGGTTTAAAATATAATAATAATTGAAGGGTACGACAATCAAGTAAATCCATCTTTTTTCGAAAATCGATTTTTTCGCGAATTATTATGTAGGAAAAAATTGTATACATTTGGGTGCAACAACCAGTTAAATCCGATAAACATAAACATAGTTTATAATTGAATTGGATTTATCTTGTTTTAATTCTTGGTGCAACAATCAGATAAATCCGGATTAAATCTGGTTATTGCTCCGATGTACCTGTGATACTATTATTGTTACTTTTGTCAAACATGAGATTTTGTTTTGTTGTTATAATATCATTATGTTAAAGCTAAATCAATGTCTTTTAAGAAATAAGAAGGAAAATGAATCCCGTGATAGTGAATTATATTAATTTTACTAAACGAAAATTTTGATTTATTGTTGTGAATATAATCAGTTTTTATGCCTCTTGTTTTATTATAATTCAATTTATAACTTAAAGTACTGTTTTACTATACTTCAAAGTAATAAAATTAAATATTTTTTAATTTTTTGACAATTTTTTTTAAAATTACTATTAAGTTTACCCTCAAAAAACAATATGTTTGGCACAATAACCAGGTAAATCCATAAGTTTCATAACACTTTGGACAACTTATGTCTAAAGAAAAAAAAAAGTGAACTTCTTAATTCTAAGTCCACAGTATTGTTTTTCATCTTGTTAATAGTAGAAAAATTTAACTGTAATAGTTTTTTAGTACCTATTTGGATTATTCATGGAATAAAAAAGGTTTTTTATCAACCCTGAACATTTTCAAAAAGTGGATTTACCTGGTTATTGTTCCAGGCCCATCAGTTGTAATAATGAAGCAACGATAACGTAATTTATCTGTTTATAAATACGGGTAAAACGCAATGTGACGTCTAACGATACTTTATGTTTACAAACAGTGTTAAATAAATAAATAAACGAAACGTTTGTTGTAAGCGTTTTTATGGTTTAAACGTTTTGACGGGAAAATTGTTTTTGATACGTAAAAAATAGTATAATATTATTTCACTAAGTATAAACGGAATAAACATATTACCGGTTCTCCTTTTTGTCCTTCGGGACCGCGATCTCCTCTCTCGCACTTGTCACCTTTTTCGCCTTCGTGACCTTTGATACCCATCGGACCGACTTCACCGGGATGACCTAAAAAAAATAAATAAATAAAATATCATACCGGAAATAAGATGACGTTTTTCTCTAATGCGTCAACACGGTAAAAACGTCAGCACTGACACGCTTTTGTTTTAAAATCGTGTTCTTTTGTATATTAGTCGAAAATAATGTCGAATTCAAAAATATTTTTTCTATTTTAATTATAAAATTATTTCTATTGTGTGTGAAATCTATTCGTACAAACTTAAGAGTTATTTGAAACTATCGTTTTCTATGGCCGATTAAACGAGAAAACAATGTGTAAGATTAAGCCGCAAAGAATTCGTGGGTGGATAGCAGTTTAACTCAACTACCGGTCTTGAAGGGTCCCATCACCCCATCCCCTCCACCGGCTTCAGGTTTTTTTGTTTTATAAAGTAAGTATACCATTAAATTATCGTATAGACGGAAGTACGGTGATTTTTTTGTAGAAAAGAGCCATTTTTCAAAAAAAAAAAAAAAAAAGTTACAAAATCATGATGTTCAATGAGCCGCGCTCTTCACTCTATCTAGTCAATAGGTTAAAATAAAACATTTCATTATAGTACCAAAATCAACTTAAGTGTGCTATTACATCATTAAATGACTTTGGTAAATGTTTTTTTTTCTTTTTTTGTAGTTTTACAAGCAAAAAACAAAAAAGGCCGTTAAAAACATTCAATATTTTAAAAATAAATCTCCTATACTAACCGAAGAGCCACAGATTACATGCTAAATAATTGCTCCTAAGTCACAGGTATAAATTATATACAATAAAAACTAATGTTTACGTCTCTGTATCGTTATATTTTCAACAAATCAAATTGTGTTATTGCTAGTCAAAATACAATTTCAAAAAACATTTTCATTATTTTACTGTAGTTTATTATTATGAACTATCAATAATGCTAATTAGGATAAATTATCTTAAAATAATAAAAAAAAATGCTCAAAAATAGAAAAACAGTGAAAAATTTAAAAATAATAATTAAACTTTACTAGGAATGCATTTATTCAGAGAGAAATGCTATATGCATTGAAATCTGTCCCCTACCTATATTAATTAAGCTAAGAAATTGAAATATTTTGATGTTATCTTATAAAAAAAACATTAAAGAGTTCATTTAACGAACATAAAAAATGAGTCTTTTTGACCACCTGTCCTCTTCCCTTTTATATCCCACTCATTGTTATTTTATCACCCTTAGTAAAGGCAAGGTAGTGGCGAGTAACTTTATGATGTGCAAGAGAAAAAAAAAACACTTTAAAATAAAAATAAAAACGGGGGAAGTATAATAAGTAATTCAGTTAGTTAACTTAAGGTATTTATAGTTGGACCGTAATAAATTTCAAGTTTTAGTCAGACCGATTCAAGAATCGCAAAATAAATTATTATGTTTATTTATATTGTTTGAAAATACGTGTAAGTAGGAAAAACAAATTAAATGTTAGAATTAATGTTTAATTAAAATTAAAATAAATCTATTTAATTAGGTAATGTAGACATCTGAGGTGGAGGCACTACTCGAAGAAAAAATCGTTTACAAATAGTCATCACCGGGGCTTAAAGTATTAAAGTAATTTAAAATAAGTGTTTATCACAAAAACTGCACTTGCGTTTGTGTCGTTGAACATAATATTAAATTTAATTACTAATTTATTTGATAATAATTAACGTTTGAAATCACCACTAATAAATCATTTATATACTTCGTTTTAATATTTAGGTTAAGTAGAAACCGTTTTTAATGATATCGGTCATTATTGGATTTAATGACATAAAATTAAATCTTCGGCAACGATTTGTGGATTATAATATTACATTAATTAAGACATTCGTCGTATAATAATGGATCGGATGACTGTTGATAATGTAACATTCATACTTTGTGGTGAACTTAGAGAAATACTTGATCCATAATACGACTGTGCGGGGTACTTAGGTTATCACCCAAATTTTGTAAGTATAATAATATTAAAATCAATAAATAATAATTTTATCAATGTTTGAATAATATGAAACAACAAATTTGCTGTCAGAGTGATTATAATCGACTAGCGAGTAAAAATTTCGTAATACAATGAAATGTGTATTTTGTAAAAACCACCTGTTTATAATTAGCGTGAAAACAATTTTATTAAAAGTATTTAATCTTAATAAATAGCAATTATAATAAATCGAATTTTGCTTTTAATGTGTTTCATTTGAATCAGGAATTTATGATAAAAATATACATCATAATATGTATGAATTTTAATATAATATTATGTTATACCTCTACAGCTTTAAAATAACGAGTATTTTCAAATATTGATTGTTATCACTTATCACTTATAAGTAAGGCCCGGAACTTGATAACCTAAAAATATGTAAAAAATGCACTAAAAAAAAATGCATAAAATGACTTAAAAATGTAAAAAAATGACATTAAAAATATATAAATTTTACAAATTTTAAACCCGAAAAAGAAAATATTCATCAATCAATCTAGTGAAATTGCTTTTTTGTTGAAATTCTTGTTATTACTTATAAGTTATAAGTAATGACCATTTACTATTGGTTCTTTGAATGCAATTATTGTGAACGATTTATGATATTGAAATAATATATATTTTTTTCAATTAGACTTTTAAGTCATTTATTTTAATCCCGAAAATTGTTTTTTCATACTATGCGATTTCCAAAAAATTTTCATTGGTTTAAGATGAATGCATTTCCGTTAAAAAGCACCTAAAATTATCTTTTATTTTTCCTCGTCAATATGATTTTTATAAAAGCAATTTGATTTCTTTTAATTAAACTTCTTAGAATTCAATGTAATATACGAGAGATAGTCATATTATTATTATTATTATTATTTTTTAAATATTACCTTTTGGTCCACGTTTTCCTCGTTCTCCTTTTTCTCCCGGCGGACCTGTAGAGAAAAGACGTGTTTTTATACTAAGCTTATTTATAATTTTAACACGTTAAATTATTATCATATAGTACTGTTCGGAACAATTGAGAGGATGATGTTTTGCCCTCCTAAAAAATAATTCAAATATCTAGTTGTTATAAAATTAAAAAAAAAAAAAAAAAAAAAAAGATGAATTTATATGAGAACATTTTTATATTTTAAATAAGTTTCCAAAAAAAAATTACAAGATTTTTAAGATTTGTATATAAGCTTTTATTTCTATCGTTAATGATTCCGGACTGTTATTCGGTAATGTGTGAAACCGTGAAAGGTTATTTTCAAAAATTAAGAACTGACTCCGGACATCAATCAAATTACTCATGAATCAGGAAAGATTTACATATTTGTAGTTGTAGTAATGAGCTGAAAAATATTTATAAAATTAACTGTCAAAAGTAATAATATGTATTAAATTTGCATTTTCTGATAGACGTTCACAATGATTGTTGTAAAATATTAAATTTGTAAGACAACACGTAATTGATTTATTTAAATATTACATTATTTAATCCCAGATGATATTACTCTTGTATATAATTGTATTTATACAGGATTTTATTTGTCCTGATTTCATTTGTTGTTAAATGACATAATGGTTAATTATTAATTAACATGAGATTTATATTATATTTACCGATTTCACCAATTTTTCCTGGTTCTCCGTCCTTCCCCTGTTTTCCTGGTGGACCGACTTCACCCTATGTTTTAAAATAAAATAAGCATTATTGAACTATCGAAATAATGTATAATACACATTTCCGTTCATAATTATTAGACAGTTTATGCATATAAATTAATATCAGATATCATATGGATAACATTGTGGTTTTCGATTTATTTGAAAACTCTTTATATTTAGCTATGAACAGTATATATTGTATAACAATTATAGTAATAATACATTATTATGTTGTACACATAAAGTTGAGATAATCCGAGTTAAAAATAAAATTGTAAGAATATTAAATTACTTCACACCATGGGTATTCTTCGCTCCCTGTGTGGTATACTCTAAAGCAATGCGTTGAATAATAAAAAAAATATGCTGTTTAATATTGAACTATTATTGTACTTTTTAAAATAATTGGAAATATGGACAAAAAAAAAAAATAAATAACAAAAATTTAAAAAGGTGGTTCAAATTTTCAAATGAGAAATTATGTTTTAAAATGAAAGGATAGTAGAAAATGCAAACAACGTTTTTGATATTTAAATGATTTGCCAATAATTTACACTAACACTTATTTTAGGTAACTTAGGCTGAGAAAAATGTGTGATACTCAATATTATTTTGTTTTTCTACACGACTGTATAATATATATACATATAACAAAAACTGTGTACTCGGAATGTAAATAATGACGAGTTTAAAATACATTATAAGAACCGGAGTTGCTCATACGCACACGATTCATATTTCCTAAACCAATCGTACAATTATTTTGCAGACGAGTGTGTTATCGATCGCGCGTCTCTTTTACACGTCGTTTTCTCTATTCCTTTTATATTATTAAAACATATCTTTGAAAGTATCACTGTTCTCTTTTATAGTTTCTCCACCACATTATAATGAAGTCCTATCTGTAGGTGTCTGTGGTGCTATGTCTTATTGAGTAAACTCTTTGTGAACTCTTTGTTTGTTCTAGTAAAAATTGCACATTCGATAAAAGAAAAACAAACCTGCTTACCTTTGCAAACATAGTCTTCCTTTCTATAATTTATTTTTATTTATTTTATATAGTTTTTTTCAAAATTAAAGTACAAACGAAAAATTAATAGCCTGTACAACGAATAATTTAATAAATAAAATAAATAATTTACTTTGATATATCTTTTTGTGTTAATTTAAACAAAAGTGCATTAAGTACACTTTCCTTGGTATTTTCTAAAGGATATCCAAAAGTATTTTCTTTTAACACTTTTTGTTTGTCAACTACATTTATATTTTTAAATATTAGTTATAAATTATAATACAACATCCAGAAAACCAGAGAACACGTGGTGTTTTATATCTATTTTTTAAGTTATCTAAATTTATATTTTTATTACAACCTTATCACCTAAATATAACGTACTAGTTGTTCTCTAATATGGACCATTTTAACCCTAAATATAACATTTTAATAATAAAATACAAGTACACATTTAATTAATTATTTTACCAAAACATTAAACTTAATAAATCTATGAAATACTTGAAGTCTTTATCTCTGTGAGTCTTATAAAATAGAATTTTATTATATTTATTAACTAAGGAAATATCGCAATGAGTAACACATCCTGAGTGGCTAAGTCCCGAGCTCCTAAATAAAATATGGTAAAGTCATAGTTTATCCACGTCCGGTCTAAGGTTTGTTGCCACCCTAGGCTAATATAATTTTAGCCACCCCTATATTCAATGGTCAATTCGTTTGGGGTAGGAGGCATAAAAAAAAAAAAAGAAAATAAATATAATATTGAAATAATTAATTTGGTTTATTCGAAATTTGCCTACCAACATTTATATTTACTTACTTCTAAATTCTCGCATTTAAATGTTATCAAATTTCTAAAGCAATATTATTTAGTCATTCCGATATTGGACAGTCACCCACCCCCTAAAATGATTATGAATCACATGATTTAAATAAATACCCTTATTGCTTACCGCTAAACCAATTGGGCCCATTGGTCCTTGAGCTCCTTGTGCGCCTGGAGGACCTGGGATTCCGATAGGACCAGGTAAGCCAGGACCTCCTGGAAAAAAATAAACGGTTTTGATATTTTATTATTGAGTTATTATATTAAAATAAATATAATTTACAAATAACTAGATTGTTTCTAGAATTGTATGTAATCAATTACGTTACAAAGTCCATCGTACGTATGTCGTTTCATTAAAAAAAGTTTTTGCAATATTATTATAATTTTGGATCCTGAACAAAGTAAAGAAGCTAGTGTTTTTACAATGATCTTTATTTTATATCCTCTTTCTTTTTTTTTTCTGTAAACACTTTTTCGTATATAAATACTAAAAGTCTCGATCAGCATTTTTTTGAAAAATACTCGAAACCACCATTTTTTTTTTTATACAGACTTTATACAAATTTAAAAACACATAGACAATAATATAAAAAAAAACATTTTGACGCTAGAAAATTTTGAAAATGTGAAAAATTATTTTTTACTTTTTTCTTTATTCATTTTATAAAAAAAAAAGTAAAGTAAAGTAAAGCATAGATAAGAAAGCCGGAAATACTTCACAACACGGATATTCTTCATTTTTCGGGTCAGATACTCTTGGTAGGTGTGTTAAAAATGAAAACTATTATTGTTCTTTACATTATTAACTTCCTTCGTTCAGAATCGTCTTATTGAACAAATTATTTATCGTTTCTTTAAAATTTTACACACCCATTAAGAGTATCTGACTCTGTGGTGCGAAGTAAGTCCAGTTTTCTCGTCTATACTTTTTTTTATTTAATATTAATAATAATTGCAATATAATATGTGTTTATAATATTGAAATAATACATTCTATCCCTGTGGTCAAGGCTGTAACTAAAGGGAGGGGGACAGACTCTTGCCGAAATTAGGAAAAACTGACCGCAATTATAGGTACATCAAAATATAAATTATTTTAGAAATTGTGGCAAAGACTTGGGGGTCCAAGAGACGTTACATTTATTTTACCTCCAGCGTCTAAAAATCTAAATAGGCCACTGGATATTATTTTACTATTAATTTATGATTGTTAATTAGTAGTAGTATTCCTAAATAAAGTATAACTCACTAACTAACTAATTTACAACTCACTCTGAACAAATGTGCACGTTTTATTCAGAATTGTATTTAATTGAATAAAAATTATAATTATTATTGTCATCACTGAAATATATTTCTCAGCCTAATAGAACAGAAATAAGACGCGTTTTCGAGTTAACGGTTTAAGAAAAAAAGGATTGTAAAATCAAAATAATAATAATATCTTCTTGGATTAATAATTCGATGTTCAGTATCTGACAAACGAATGGAATAATTAATTTCACTTTGTATTGATGATGAAAATTAAATTTTACTTTTAAACTAGTCACGTACAAATTAAATGCACAAAGGAAATCGATTTGACACAATTAGGTATTATCATGAGACCAGGCAAATGCAACAGTGATATAATTGCGCGTTAAAAAAAGTTGAAAATAATAATATGAAAAAAAAAACTAAATTTTTATGCGATTTCACTCTATTTAAACTTTTCACTATTAAAAATTAATAATAATTTGATTAGATTCTACCAAATTTTAGATTCTGAACGAAGTGAAGAAGCTAGTGTTTTTACAATGATGTTTTTTTTTTCTGTGTACACTTTTTTGTATAGATCTACTTGGCCAAAAGTTTCGATCAATAACTTTTTGAAACCGGATTCGTCTCTAATTGGTACTTCAAAGAGGTCATTTTTCGAAATTCTCAAAATTTTAGTATAATAGTTTTGGCATCATTTTTAACTTCTCGTAAATATTTGATATCTCAATCTTATTAGTGATTTCCATTATTTAAAATAATAATTCGTTTTGTGTTTCAGTTATATTTTGCGAGTTAATTTAAAAGTTATTCTCGTGTCCAATCAATCAAAATCTTCATACATTTTCAAAACAAGAATTTAACTTGGTTGTGAAATCCACACGAGATTAGTACGCTAGTATTTATCACAAAATTATTTGGCATTTAAATTTGTAATTTTTTTAAAGGATTTCAAACATTTCTGTATCACTTGTGTTCATAACTGATAAAACTAGCACTTTTTTTTTTATGAGAAACGTTCTGGGGTAGAAACTTCAATTTAGTTTTGTTTAGTATTAGCCAAACGTTTCAACTTTAAATCGCTTGATACATTTCCAAAAACTTTGCCACGGATTTGACAATTAAACTCCGACTTCTAGCTTAAGGCGTTTAAATTACATAGTGAGTCTTTAACACTTTCTAACCAATTACCGACTTTGTAAGTAGTGATCGCGAATGGACCAGGATGAGAGACGGAATTCAGTGAAAATTTCCCGCGGACATCTGCTTTTAATTATTTTTTATTACGTTATCTAAATATAATATTATAACGTGTTCCTATCAGTTGTTATTTTATTTTTAAATGTACTTTACCCCTTTGCGCTGTACAATTTTGCCACTAACCTGTTAGTTATGGTTCAAAATTATCCAGGAACGTAATTTAGGTGATGGCAATAAAAGTGATCCCTTCCCCCCCCCCCAAAAAAAAAAAAAAAAACCATAATGTAGTTACTCATTATTTGAACAAAAGGGAATAACAAAGTAGTCAATGAGTTGTAATTACTATAAATTACAGTGAACAACGCGATTGCAATTTTTTTAAGCCCCAAACATTCTGAAAATGTTAAATCGCTTTCCCCGAAATAAACATTTATTAACGTGCCTGAAATGATATGTAATGAAACCTGCAGCGGCCACAGCAAAAATAATCAGCGGTCGAAAATCTAAATATTTTGATTGTTCTTAAACGAACACAAGTCAATTTTAGTTCCAAGAAAATAACGAAACTTCAAACGTAACCTATTTTTTGTTACATAACTGTAGCAGTTTCCTCGGATTATTAAATTTTTTTTTTGCTTTTCGTTTATGATTTTAACGAACAGTTTTAATTACAAATCGTACGATTGTTGTTGTGTACTTATAATTTTAAAAAACTTAGAAAATTCCCATAAAACGCTGGATAAAAAACTTTATTTAATTTGTGACCCTAATGTATCACTTAAAGTGCATAAGAGAACGAGGAAAAGTATTTAAAAACCCCTTTAACTATACACCGAATGTCTGATTACGATTTTATTCAAATGAAACGATTCGTCCGTCTTCATTTTCAGATTTTAACTAACATTCCATAATCACAACACAACATTTTTAATAGAATTATGGGCGCCCGGAGAAGGGGACTGATGGGGAATTTGGCACCCTTTGGATATTTTGAAACAATTAAATTTTTTTTGTAACATGTTTTAAATGAGTGTTTCCCAGACGGTGTGAAATATAATTAAATTAGATTAAACATGTCCAAATAATTTTTTTTTATTATCTATCATTTTTCAAACTAAATTTTACATTATATTATATACGTAAAGATTTCTAAGTTAGGGTGAAATATCTCCTGAATTCGGAGGGTAGGAAGGTTTAGGATCACCGGTATCCATCTGTTATTAATTTATACGATAAAAATCGATCCCAAAATCCATAGATTTTAATATGACAAATTCTATAGTTTACAGTCCCCAAAATAATGGGGGTGGGTGTGTGCTGTTGCGTCCGACTTCAAAACATATATCAAAGAATTTTATACTTACTACGCGCGCGTCTTTTTGCATTATTCATGCAAACGATATTATATTCTGACGTCATAAATTATTGTACTCGGCGATGTTTATTATAATTATTAGAGAAACATAACATCAAAACCACAGTCTGTTGTATTCATAATAAAACTTATAATTTTGGATGTGAAATTGTCTTGTAGAAACTGAAGCTCCGCTCAGAGTCATTTTGTTGAAACAATTATATTTTATGGTTCCTCTAAAATTTAACAGCCACACCAAAAACTACCCGAGAAGCGAAGAATACCCATGGTGCAAAGTATGTTTGGCTTTTTTTGCAATTTTTTTCTTATCTCAGGAAAGCCAATGGAACTTTTTGAAAATTCAATGAGAATTTAAAAAATGACCTCTAAAAAATTTAATTATACAAAAAATAAGAAGAAAAAAAACATTATAGTAAAAAGACTAGTTTCTTCTCTTCACTCAGAATTTAAAATGAGAAACTATAAAAACATATTCGGGAGACTTGCCCCGGCAGTTTATTCTGCTTAAATATTACATCCCACCTCGTCAAAAATTCCTGGGCATGTCAATGTTGACGAAATTAACTTTTATATTGAAACGTTTTGTTGTTTGAAATTTGGACATAATACAACGTTTATTTCTTTTTCTTAGACGAAGTTATTATTAAACGCCAACAAACCATAACTGGTCACACAATAGAAAGCGGTTTGACAAAGTCCACGCAAAAAATATTTATACATATTATACCGAACGCATATAATGTACTACAAGACGTTCAAGAAGAATAACGAAATGAAAATTCTTTCCTTTTTTTATTTTTTTTCATTTAATAAATTGTCTTTTTTTTCCTTTACTATTGTTCGAAGTTTCCGATGAATACAAAGTGAATGATTTTCTGAAAATTCTCCGAAGTTCATAATAATACGAATAATTAATAAAATATTAAGTTATAGTTATTGAATTTGTAAAGAATAATTAATTGTTTATACTTTATTTCGTCTTCACTGTACCTCGTGAGATAATGATATAATAATCAAATTCTGTTTCACTTCTTCTTTCACTCTCGGGGAAAATGATTACGAATATTTCAATTTTTAATTAAGTTAAATTTTAAAGTCATGCAATTATTTTTCATTTTGTAATTTCAAAAAGATTTGAAGATAGCAATTTTATGGAGTATATTATACTATACCTATATCATCTACACTTACGTTCCCTCATTAAATCTATTAATTTTAATATTTTTGATCGTTTATTTCGATTAACAGAAAAATTGTATATCATTATTTATTATTCATACATAATTCAATGTTTTTTTTTTCATATTATCTGTCACGTTTTCTGATAATAATTATTTAATCATTTATTCCCCTACAAATAACAAATTGTCACTAAAAAATAATAATTTTTATGTAATTGAAAAAAGATATTAAAATGATTACGTGAATTAAAATCAAATGTTGAAACGTCAACGTTATCAGAAAATTAGACTTTGTTAAATGGCTATTTTCAAATTTTTTCGAAAATAATACAACACAATTTATTTTTTTTTATATTTTTTTAAAACATGAAATTAAGTTGATACATAAATTATTTTTTGTACTTGTCCCAGTGAGTCTTATAAAAAAAAATCATAATGTTAGAAGAGATAATAGACCATGTATAAGGATGTTTGACTTCGTGTCAATTGTTTATCTAACTATGTTCTCATAAATTTTGTTATTTGAAATTCATTGACACCAAAATTACAAACACACGACAAAAAGTACTTTCCACAAGAGTAATTTTATAGTTAAAATATAATATGAAAATGATAAATAAATGAAGAACAATAACGAGTATAAAACGTAATAAAAAAAAACACAGATTTTTAAAATCAATACATTCTTCGCTCTGCTCAGAATCTAAAATTAATTAGTAAAAAAAAAAAAAAATATTTTTTTTACTTTATTTGATTTTATTCTTTGTTGTATATCATTTATGTATTATTTCCTTATGTTAATTTATTAATGATTTATATCTAATCTGGTCTCAAACTGACACCAGTAATTATTATTAAATTATATAATACTGGGGCTTTTGTGACTTTAATTATTTTTATTTTCAATTATACAAATGACCTTTTACTAATAAAGACAAAAAATAAATAAACATCACTGTAAAACCAAAAGCTTTCTCGCTTCACTCAGAATCTGAAAAGCAAAAAACGTGTAATTTTAATGCGTAAAACGAGTATTAGTTTTGTAAAACTATATCATTTTACGAAGACGATTTTATGTTGTTAGATCGCTGTAAATCAACGGTAATTTCGCATTTATCATTTTGTTACTTAACAAGAAAGATATTAGGCGGCCAAGGTTAGGCCACTATATTTTCACTGTCAGACTTATATCCAATTCGCGTATTTACAAAGCGTATGTTGTACTTGCCTAATAATCCTTGATCACCCTTCTCTCCGGGGAATCCTGAACTGCCCTGAGGTCCTGGTGGTCCTTCGTTTCCCTGTAAGAATATTATTAATAATATTTACAAACAATATTGTTTACGACGATGCATTAATAATTACAACATTAATTGTACCTTATCCTTTGCGAATAAATAAACAAAAAATTATATTTATAGTGATTTTGACACTGAGGTCATAAATTATGTACCCTAAATAATCGTTTTGATATTATATTGTGCGGTCAATTCATAAATTCTTTTTTTTTATGTATGTAATGTGCGTTTATATTGTACATTTTAATGGCGTTAAATAAATCTCACTCACAGTTCGTCCTGGTGGCCCCACGATACCAGGTTTACCGGTAGGACCGATTTCACCTGGAAGTCCTGGAGCTCCCGTTTTTCCGTCTTCTCCATCACGACCCCTACACATAAAATAGGTATTTTTAGTCGCATAATCGTAAATTAATTTAATAACTTAACGGATCATTAGTCGAAAAGTTCTCATTCAAATTATCGATTAATAATAATAACATTATTCTTATATTTATTATATAGTGATTAAAATCGAACCGGATACTAAATCTGTGATATGATATCGGAAACCGATGTTAACTATTACATTATTTTTACAGACGAATTATCGCACGACGGGTGGGATTATCTTGACCGGTGTGTTGAATTTTAAAGAAACGATAAATCATTTCTTCAATAAAACGATTCAGAACGAAAGAAGTTAATAATTTAAAGAACAATAAAAGTCGTCATTTTTTCAACACACTCACCAAGGGAATCTGATCCGAAGAGCGAAAAACACCTACTTAAAGTAATTAAATGCAATTAGTTAATTAAAAAAAAAAAAAAAAATAATGCTTCACTAAAGATTATTAGACAAGTAAATACATCAGTCTGATGTAATTCAAAATACTTCAAACCGATTTTTCCAAAGACATAATAAAAAGAAACACTCTAATTCAATCATATTTATTTTTATTTTATTGAACTATTGAACCAATAAAATGTATTTTAAAATGTTATTCTACGAGGAAATAAATTTTATAAAGTATTTTTTGTAATTACTTGTCTGTTCCGTTCTTGTTTCTCATAAATATTCTTTCGCTTACTCATTAATTGTTTCAAATTATGTTTATACGTTCTCAGATTGTCTAGTGTGCACCAAATTCGAGCCATGGGCCGTCAGGAAATACGGCTGCATTACATTGTTATTTAAAATGCGTAAAAACGGTCAGCTAATATATTTTGACGGAAGTTTATTATGTAAATGTGGGTGTATTATACCGCGTCGCTGTGTACGCAGTAATTGTATAGTGTTTAATGAACGCGCTAAAAGTATTTAAATAATTAAAAAAATATTATAATAATCGGGGAGTGCATTCAAATTAAATTACTTCTCGTCGCACGACACACGGTTGACTGATTGTTAGCGCTAAAAGTGTCATGTAACACATGTGATTTCAAGATTTGTTTGTTTTTTAAACTTTTTATCGCGGGTTTCAACGTTAAAATCCACGTGCAAGGTTACTACACATTCATAATGTTTATAGAATACATTTTTTTTTGGAAGTGTAATTAATTAAAAACATCACTTTTACTCGGGAATTAAAAAAAAAAAAAACTACCCGCTCATAAACCCCGTAATGTAGTACAACCAACACAGTTTTGTTTTTCGGACAAACGTTCAAATTTAAAACACAATACACGAGCAGAGTAATACAAAAAAAAAAAATTATATTATAAGTGTATTAGTGCGGTCAATTGAACAGCTTAGCTTCGCGGTATGTTTACAGTCTAATACTCTTAGTTTTTATATAAAATATAAAAGTTGTCTGGACACATACACACAAGAAAAAAAAAAAAAAAAAATGATTTTCCTAATACTGAACTCCGGAACGCCTGTATACTTAAAATATTAAATTTTTTGCTTACATTTCCATGTAGCGGTATTTTATTGACGTGGAAGATTTATATTTTTTAAAACATATTATTGTTATGCTTGAACACTCATATTTTGTACTCTGTGAAACACCAAAGATTTTACCGGATACACATTAATTAACTTCTTTCGTTCATAATCGTCTTATTGAAGAAATGATTTATCGTTTTCTTAAAATTACACAAACCCACCAAGAGTCTCTGACCCGAAGAGCGAAGAATATCCGTGGTGCAAAGTATGTTCGGCTTTCTTGCCTTTACTTTTTATATAGTAGATCTCGGTGAATGTTTTAAAGAATTTTTTTTAAAAATTTTTAAAATTTAAAATTTTAAACAAACGATGAATTATTTCTTGAATAATATGATCTTGAGTTGTAAGACTATGGAAAATTTCGAAAAATTACCTCTAAAATACAATCTGGAGTCAAATTCTAATTCAAAAATTTCCCGGTCAAAACTTTTGGGCAAGTATTTCTATACGAAAAAAGTGTTCACAGGAAAAAATAAACATGCGTTGCGGTTGAAAATATTTCAATTCTCTTGGAAAAACAAAATAAAGATGTATATTGTATATATTAAACGTTTCTTTGGTATGTCTATTCGTCAAAATATCTTTTTGCCAAAATTCACCGAAATGTCTTTTTGCCAAGAAATCTTTTATATGCCCTAGATCCGAGAATATTCGTAGTGAAAAAAAAAAACATGTTTTTATATTAGTATGTAGTATTACCTGTCACCTTTTGGTCCTTGAATACCAGGCTCCCCTTGGATTCCTGGAAATCCAGGCACACCAGCATTCCCTTTCGGGCCTTCCGGTCCAATGTTACCTGCAATTGAAAATCATATATCATGAAAAGTACCCAAAATTACTAAGACTTTATATCGAAATTTGTTTTGATCATTATACGATTCGTTTATTAAGTTGTTACTTAAAATGTTTAAAATTGCGGTTAAAACACGGTTTGTTCTAGTCTCCTATCACTAATCGCCTTCAAAGTTCATTTTAACTTCATTCTTCCATTGGTCTCCTGTCATATCCCTTTCCCTCCAGCTAACTACCTCGATAACTCCCTAATTATCCGGCTACTAATCAGTCAGTAAAGGTTTCAGTTTAATTTCAATCAAATTGTTATTTAGATATCTTATCTTTTTTCGTTTCTTTTGAAAACATCCATGACATGACCTTTTACAATATATATATATATATATGAAGTACGGATTTTAAAGCAATAAAATATTAAACAAAATCACTTGAAATAAAGCCATAAAGCTCTACAAATCTTCAAAATAAGCATTTAAAATGAAGAAAAATATTTATTACAAAAAAATATTATAAATATAATTGAAATAGTGTATTCTTCAGTTTATCTGTAAATTAAATTTATTCTATTTAAGATATTATTTAATTTATTAAAATGAATTTAATGATAGTTACAAAATGATTTATCTATACCATCGAAGTTGCTTTGGAGGATTAAATATTATTTTAAGTTTTCAAACAACAATTTTCTTCGACCACCTTACAAAATATATTTATGTTATGATTCGATATACGTTGAAAAGTTGTCAAGCAATTACTGAACTGTTACTAGGAACTTTTAGAATACGCTGCAATATCAATATCTAAGCCACACATGTCTTTGGATTACATACATCTAATATAAAAATAAATATTAACAAATTTAAATAACGTTTATTTGGAACGCATTTTGAAAAAATGTTATTTAAAAGCAAAAAAAAAAAGGTATTCAGAAAAACTCAAAATACATTAAAAATATAAAAAAGCAATAAAAAGCAAAATTAATTTTCGTACATATGATTCTAAGTAGTAAAAATCGAATTTAGAGCACTTCATTTTAGAGTACCAGAAAAAAAAAAGCAAATATCTTTATATATACACATAAGCCCTAAAAATTTTCAATTTTCCAAATTTCTATGTCATTTTCTAACTTTATACCAATTTACAGTTATATATTAACACTTACCCCTCGGTCCGATCGGTCCTTGCGGTCCGATTTTACCGTCGTCACCTTTGGCACCCGTCGCACCGCGTTCGCCCTGTACGAATAATAAAATAAAAATTTTAATTAATTTCCTATTTATGTTTGGAAAACATCTTTGTGTTTGATTAGAGTCAAACATCGAGAATACAATAGTGATTTAAAACAAGTATATATTTTTTTAAATGTTAATATTTAAACATCAATGATTGTTACTGCGTTCTATAATTAATTAAAATATATATATATATATATATATATATATATTAATGAAAAAATAATAATGTTTAATTATTATTGTTGTGTACGCGGAAAGACGAATGACGTCATAGAACCTTATTCTTCGAATAATGTCCACAAACATATTATTGAGAATGGTTTCATAAACGTAACCATAGAACATAAATAATATATTACATCTCACATACAAAAAAATTTCGAAATATATTTTTGGACAGTATTGAAAATCTTTATCAATACCCCAAAGTCAAACAAAATTTCTACTGGATTAAAAATGTAAAGTTTCATGTATTTTTAATTGGAAAAAAAAATTATTAATAATAATCAGTTCCAGTAGTTTAATTTTTATTTTTATAAAAAGATTTCTCGTATGTTATCCTACCCGTAATCAAATTTTCTTAATAGTTGGTCTAATAATATTTTAAAAAAGTTTTAAGTTATAATTATTGTATTTGAACATAAAATTATGAGAATTGTTATTTTTTATGGTTATTATGAGGAATCTTTTAGCAAAAATAAAAATACCGGAATAAGAGTTAAACATCATTTAATTTAAAAAAATGATATTTTCAATATTTCCAAAATTATAAATTTATCCCAAAAGTGGTCAAATTTTATAAAAATTGTCTGTATAAAGATATTGTTAACAATGAGTGAAAATTTCAAGTTTTTATATTAATATTAGTATTGGAGTTATTAAATTACTTAAGTCGATTTGATGAAAATTTAGTCAACCCAATTTCGAGGTAATTTTTCCTTGTTTTTGAAAAAAAAACTTTTAAGAATTTTGAAAAAAGATATCTTTGAAATACCATATATACAGCTAATTTCTAATCTATGAAGTTACTGAACGAAACATTTGAATAGTATTATTCGATAATATATTAGCAAATTTTAATTAATCAATGTAATATTATACACAATTATTACCATAATGCTTTATTATTATTATTATTATTTTTAGTGCAACAATAACAATATATATAATAATAGAGTACGGGAAACCAATTCTTCTTCGAAATATTTATAAAATTGAAAGGCCCATAAATACATACATTTACTTATGGTTTTAAATCAGTGTTTTCCAATTTGTGGGGCGCTTGTCCCGCTGTAGGGCGTTCAGACTTTTTGGGGGAGACGAGAGATCAAAATTATTGATAAAATATATTTAAATATGTATTTAATTAGATATTTTTTACAACCATAACAAGAGACAACAAATTTTTCGTAAATTTAAAAATGGGGGGGGGGATCGTGGAGTAAAACAAGTTGGGAAACACTGTTTGAAAACTAATTAATTTAAAACGTACGTGTTTTCCTTCCAGACCTTGAGGACCCGGTGGTCCGGCTATGCCCGGTTCGCCTTTGGGTCCTGGCTGTCCTTCTGCACCCGGAGGACCTAAACACGTACAACAATATTATAACACGTTATTACATAATATGACAATAAATACTAAGGAAACCGCTTAAAACGGGACTCTAAGCCGCCTCGGACCAAAGAGAAATTTCGTTTATTACCTGTTTGCGTTTTACAAATTTCGGATTTACATTTTGTACAGTAGTCCGTCTTAAACAGACTACAAGTACACTGTAGTAAAAAAGTGATGACTTCAAAACTTTTATTTTGTTTACGTTGACAATAGTCGGATTACTGTTGTATGTAGTGACGTATATTATTATGCCCGTAAACCCACGTACCTTAATGTTCATAATAATTAGTATTTTGTAAAAAAATACAATTCACGGGGGCTTCTCACAACAAACCTCTGCTTGTGTTTATTTATTTTTTTTTTTTTTTTTACATTATTGTCAACTGGTTTTTATTTTTTATCGCATTAATTCTATTGAATATCCAAACGCGGTTTGTACGAATTGAGCTCGACACAGTTTTGATAATTATTTCAGACTGAGAAACTTTTTTCAATATTACTTTTTGTTAAAGACGAACAATTAACTATAGTACTATTACATAATATAATAATAAATCAATACGTTATTTGATAATAAATATTCCCAAATATTTTACTGCTTATTAAACTTTGATTTTAAGCTCTACTCTTTGCCAATTTCTTATGTTAATTCAAAAATCAATACCTATCAAAGTATTACGTTTTCGGGATATATTTCACGTCACGTCTATTTCGGTAATAAGTGCACCTGCTCAATTAGGCTAAGTTTTCTTTTTTACGTAAAATTCAAAGGAGTTGCTCGTCTCCCCATTCGTTTAATTATAAAAATAGTTACATGCAAATGCACTAATTATTTTAATGTTAATTATTTTGACAATCTTAAATATAAAATATTCACCGGAGAGGTGGTGGTAGATGAAATGGCCAGAAACTATCTGCAAATTTTCTACATTTCAAATAATAAATTAATTTTTCCCATGATTAATATTATGGCAGTACAATCACGTTATAAAAGTAAACAATATGGTTTCAATATGACGTTAAGTCCATATTATAATCATGCATTTTTTTATTTGTTTTTAAGTCCAAAAGAAAAATCACCCTGATATATATTGTATATAAATACACACACACACACACACACATAAAAAAATAGGTTTTTTTTTAAATACTATTTTATAATTTGTAACAATTAAAGGCCAATTGCCATTTATATATATATATATATATACATATAGATTTCCTTAACGGATTCAATAAATGGCAAATTTACTTTGAAACTTAATCACAGGATGAATTATTATCACCATAATTTGGCGATGGGCGTTCAATACCTCTCGTAACAAATTACAAAATAGTATTTAAAAAAAAACCTATTTTTTATTATTTTTTTGTGCACATATCTAAAATGTATTTTTAATTTTTAGATAATATGAAATATTAGTCCGTTTATAGACATTATCGTAAAATACACTTAAAGTTTACTTACCCAACTGTCCTTCGACGCCTTTAAATCCTCTGGGGCCGATTTCACCAGGTGGCCCAGGTTGTCCGATTGGACCTATATACATATCAATCACCGTTCAATTAACGTTACGTATTTGTATACAGATAGGTTAAGTAGGTAACGGCGGAATCAAAGCTGTTCGGTTCGTTTGCACAAGACAAATCGATTGACATCACTCAAATTCAAACAGTTTTATTTAAATTAAGTTACTTATATATATATTATATATATATATATATATATAAGTAGGTACTTACATGCACACGCGCGACACTGTTCACATCAAAGTAATGTGTCACGTGAGGAAACACTTGTCAGATTTATATATATATATATATATATAATACACCTACTGGGTGATTCAAAAAAAAAATAAATAAATAAATAAAAAAAATACCATAACTTTGATAGTTTTGAAAATTTATATTTATCAAAAATAAACGTGATGGAACTTTTGGTTACTTAATCAATGCAAAGAGTACATAGGTACAATATAATTAAGTTTTATTTCATAGAAGACAAGGACGTTCAATGTGATTTCCTCGAGATACTCGAACCAACATCACGAACCGATAATCGAATTTGTTGTACACGCACTGTAGCGCATCTGAGGTGTAACTTATTTAAACGGCTACGGTTTTATTCGCGTTCATTTAGTTTATGTTAGCTGATAAGAGGCATTCGAAGGACCCTTTGACAAGGTATATACGAGAATTGGACCACAATTTGCAATTATAATTGGGTCAATAAAAATTGCGTTTATACTAGTTTCAAACTTTGTGCGCGATTATCGGTCGATTGATACGAAGCGAGAAAAATCTACTAGTTATTAATATGTGGCCAATTACCCAATAAAGATTTCATATTTTTGTTGTGGTCCGATACACATGGGAAATTAAACGAAAAAATATATACGAAGCAGGTTGGTGAAATGTTGCTCAAATGCTCACTGTTCCTTAAACACCCCCTTTCATAGACGTAACCAGAGGGGTGACTAAGGGGGCTAACCTAACCTAACCTAACACTCCCCATCGGCTGTGATTTTAGTCACTTACACCATATTGTTTGTACTCAGGTGATCAGTAAGTTATAATTTTGTTTAAATCTTAGGTAGGTTATTATGTTATTTTCACAAATTTATATGTATTAAAATATTATATTAAACATGACAGATAACAAAAATACACCGAAAAAGAGAAATTTTCAGTCGTTTTGTCGTTTAGATTGTCATGTGAGTAGTATTTCACGTCATAAATATTACATCCTACGTTTTTTTTTTTTATTTTCCATAATGAAAATTTCATTCAGAATAACACATTAATAATAATATGAGAACATTCGGTGTGAATATGATTAAAAACAAAAATATGTAAGCCTAGACATAATTCACTCATTCACAATCATGAATAATAGAAATATACAGTGATACATCACTATCAAATAAAGTATTTTTTTTTTTTTTATAAAGAAATCAATTTGACTTCTCTAAATGTGTAATATGGAATCTTAGCCCTCTCTATACAAAATTCTTGGCTACGCCACTGCCCCCTTCCACAGAATATTAAGTTCAGGGCCTCACGTGGGCCAACGATGAAAAGCTTTGCAGTATCACGAGTTGCACAACAGTGTCGTGGACACGGACAGATAAATTCCAAAATGTGGTAGTGCTCGGTCTATGCTGGAATACGAACTCGCCTGTTTCGCGTTCGAATCGGGGAAACAATTTATTTCCAAACATTTCCAGATAAGTTTACCCAGTGAAAAGGGGGAGGGGGAAGGGAGTAAAGGATCATGTGATTCTTGATCACACGAAAAACATTCCTAAGTCGATACTTGAAAAGTTCCCAAAACGACGACTCGGTATGCACTGAGCTCTTCGTTTCCTCTTTGCCAATATTGTTTCTATTGTCAAAGTATTGGCATATGGCGTTTTGAATCACCCTGTATACGACAATACAGTTCACTACGAATGTAATATATCGCGTTTGACGGGCACGACCAAATGGCGTAACACCATATTGATTCCGTTCGTCAACGCCGCCGATTCCGGGAGAAGTTTTCGCGTGCATAACGAGATTAAATTTAAAACCGTGTCCGTACGTAGATGGTTTGCAATTACCTTTGGCACCGACGTCTCCGACCTCGCCTTTCGGCCCAATCGGTCCCGGCATGCCCTGGGTACCCGGCGGTCCTGGCGGTCCTAAACATACACGAAACGAATAATAATATTACACAGCACGTTTGACTGATTTATTATTTAATTATCAGACCATTGGTACTGAAAAACGGCCGTAACTAAAATAAATTTCAAATATGATATGGCATCTTGTCTATTGTCTAGATATTATTTTCTGGCGACCATTGAATTCGCTCCCCAAACAGTTAAATATAATTATTTAACAACGGGTTCTCATAATATTGTAAATAAATAGTTTGATATAATATTTTTATTCAACTCATTAGTTTTTATTTGTTTATTTTATAACGACACTCTATAAAACTGTATGGGTTTTAACTTTTTTTTGTATTAATTTGTATTTTATAATGTTCAGCTAAAATATTGTCTTTATTTTAATTTGTTAATATTATTGTTTAGCTTTTATTGTATATTTACTAAATAAGTTTTTGTAAATAAAATAAATATATAACTCTCAATGTAACAAAGTAAAATATATTCAAATGTAATATCGTTAAAATTAAGAATCTACATGGTTATCTTGTGTGTGCCTGATGTCAACCTAATTTAAGAAATAACGCCTAACTTTAAATTATTAATAACATTTTGGTAACCAATATGTTTTTCCAAAAAAAAAGATAGTGAGCCAATTCAATAGTAAATCCTTGGGAGCCAATTTAAAGATACTTATTATGGGTAAAATATTGTCTACTTGTGTTTGGGAGCCAATTCAATTGCGCCGTATTTTTTACATGTATTGGAAAAAAAAAAAAAAAAATTCAATTTAACATCATACAATTTTAATAGATTATGATCACTACATAAAAATGTAGTAGTGAGTTACTAAAAAAAGAAAATTAACTTTATTGTTTCAAACGCAGATAACGGTGTACATACGTCGTAGCTCATATAGTAACTGTAGTTCATTGTTTTTGTTATGAGGATTTCAAAAATTTATATTGATAACTCTTTTCTCAAATATTTTTTAAATGGGTAAGCAATACAGAAATTTTTAATATTTCATTGAAAATTAAAGTGTATGTATCGACAATTTTCCTTGATCTAGCTAAGTCGTACTAGAAACCCCACTTTATGCGTAGTGCGCAAACACTGTTCATACATGAATGCACGTTAATACTCGAAAACAATTAAAGTTATCTGATAAATGATAACTACAGATTTTGTTAAATTTTATAATAAATTCGTTTTTGGCAAAAGTAATGTTTTATTTTTTTAAATTTTCTACGTGGGTTGTGGAATGAGTCGTGAAATTATTAATTAAAATTTTGGTACACCACTCCACCCGAATCACATATCTTGTTATGCCTATGGTAACATTATTGTTTTTGGTTCAAAGCTGATATCTAATATTACCGGTAGTTTTGACTAAAACATATCACTTTTTTTCGAGTTATGGCGGTTTTGTACACTTCAACTCTTTTTTACCTGTGATTCCTATCGGTCCTTCTTCCCCTTTGGTTCCTTGCCTGCCGATCTCACCGATCGGTCCTTTTTCTCCGGGAGCCTGGAGGGAAAAACACAAATAATAAGATCACAAAACGCATTGTTCGACCGAACGTTATTATTAAATGCGGAACACTTACGCCGACTGGTCCGGGTTCTCCTCGTAATCCGGGGTTACCCAACGGTCCGACTGGTCCCTGAACACACAAATACCGTAAACACAAATTAATAATTTCGGATGAACTGACAACAATTTCGGTCTGGCGTACATTACACCCCAAAGTAGGGCATTAATTATTTGAATAGCAATTTTTTTTTTTTTTTTTTTTTTTCAATGCAATTTTTACTCGAATAAATTGCTTGTAATAATTTGAATAATTTTTAGATTCTGAGCAGAGCAAAGAAACTCCTGAATGTACAATGATGTTTATTTTGTTTTTTTCCGTTCTGTAAACACTTTTGACTAATCCAAAAGCTACGATCAGCCACTTTTTTAATCAAAATTTGGCTCTAGATGGTATTTTATACTTTGCATTATTTCAAAGGGTCAACACTTGTTGTTTTGATTGTTGGCCATCGTTAGGCTCATTGAGACCATAATGGAACGTAGCAATTATTGTTACATGGTTATTTATATAATAACTGAACCTCTGCTCAGAATCGTTTTATTGAAGAAATAATTTATCGTTTTTTTTTTTTTTTTTTTTTTAATTCAATACACCTATCAAGAATATCCCACTCGGAAAGCGAAGTGTGTCCATGGTGCGAAGTATGCCCGGCTT